>SNVD02004626.1:0-207048 GCA_013180625.2 Boswellia sacra | reverse complement strand
AATAAGACACTCATAAAATAAAATCAAAGAAGCAATTTAATTTGCATTGAAGCTCTCCTCTTAATTCTTGGAATGTCGTGACATACACATCAACATATAAGTTATGTAAACAAAACATTATATATATATAGGGATGTCTGATTGTAATCTCTTTAAAATCTTGTAAAAAGCTTAATCAAACTCAAATTAGGATAAAGACCAATACTTTAGGAAGTGATATAAGTACGTAACTCCTAAATGAAATAGGACACAAATAAATATACTCCTAATTTAACTAGGATGCATCAAATAATGTCTTAATTTAAGAGATATTCATTATGAATTAAATACTTCCTAAATTATGCTTCTAGAAATAGCAAAATAAGAAATAATATAACATTCTAGTTTTATCACAAGTTGGTCGAAAGTCATATGCATGACACATGCAAGACTGTCAAACGTTGACACCAACACCCACTATTATTTTTATTTAGTTTGAAAGTGGAAATGGATTAGAGAATGATTGTTGGGACCTCAGGTGTTTGATGTCGCTAAATGCTGCTAATGAATCATTGATCTGAGTTGAGCAGTGAAAAGGGTGTTGTCATGGTGAGGTGAGGTAACGACAATGGTAATGTTGGCAAATAGAGGATTGCTGTAGAGAAAGATGAGCACTAGAAAATTAAAAATTTCTCAATTTATGATTTTTTTTATTATAATTATTAAAGGTGAAAATGGTTTGTTTGATTATTTGTTACCTTCTCAAATAAAAGAAAAGGAAGGTTGAGAAAAATGAAACATGAAACAAAAGAAGAATGATGCAGTTTTTTCTTTAAAATAACAATTTTATCCCAATTTAATGTAAAAATAGGGGCTAAAGAGTTAGTTTTTGATGGCTGAATAGAATCACTCTAAAATATAAGGTTAAGATAATTTATAATGGAATAAAGTAGTTTTTGTTTTTTAGACCATCTCTACACCCATGGAACTTGAATGGACCCATGAAAGAAGCCAGGTCCCCTCTGAAATTTAAAAAATCAATAATTGTTGTAAAACTGAAATATTATATAGTAAGTATATTCTTGTGCAAGGGTGCAAGTGAAAGACAATAGAGGAGATGAGAAATGAATGTAAAAAGGAGTGTAAATCAAATAGACGAAAACCAGAGGGACGAGGGAAGGTTAAGAATGAGAGTCCCCTCTCCTTTTATACGCACGTTACATCAATTACAAGTGTAGCCCACATTTATGGGCTCCATGACCGATTTATGGGCTCCATGCCCGCCCAGTGAACCAATCAATTACTTCCTCTTGATTTACAAATTTGCCCTTGAATACAGTTCTGTAATTCAAGTGTGCAAGTGCAATATTCTTTATATATCAGCTGTTAATTTGTCGATAACAGTAACTCATTAAAGGTGGCGGAAAGCCAACATTGCATGACAATATTTACCCCATATTTTAACTAGATTATTATTATTTTCGTTTTTAAAAATTTGGAAATGACTACAGTATAATGGATGTATAGATACATCAAAAAAAAGTATATAAAAATTATAAATAAGTGAATAAAAATTATAAATAATTATATAAAAATTATAAAATTGTAATTGTATAAAAATTATAAATAAGTAAAATATAAATTATACGTATAACTTTTATTTTATTTATTTATAATTTTTATTCACCTATTTATAATTTTTATACAATTTTTAAAAATAATGTACTGATACGTTGAATGTACTGTAATCAATCTCTAAAAATTCTAATTATTATGTTATCCTTCGTTGTTTCTAATTATTATTTTGTCAAACTTTTAACAACCTACTAGCATTTATTGTAGTGTTATGTACAAATCTCTCTTTCATCCGGATATTGTAATTAAAAAAAAAAGTGCATAACTAATAGAAATATCAATTAGTTTACCATTTTTTTTCTTCACACAGATAAGAAAATAGTCTGTGTGCTCTATTTTATTATTTGGATTATGATATAGGAGCACAACCATAGTGTTTCAAAAAAAAGTTATCATAACGTAGCGTCTACTTGTAGTCTAGATCAACCTATATTATATGAAGTCTTTATCACCTTAATTAAATAGTCGAATATGAAACTTTATTTTACAATTTACAATCTGTAAATTTCTCATATTTTTATATTCTACTATTTTATTTCATAAACAATATTTTATATTTTTTAATTCGTATTTATTTACTCTAATATAAATTATATTTTCGAATATTTAAGCAAATATCATATAATTTTTATGGTAATAAAATTTATTTGAAAAAAAAGTGGTTATGCTTATGATAATATGGATGCAAATAACTTCCATAAAATATTGTTACCCATTTACTTGAAATGAAAATGTTTCTATATCAATATAAATATACAAATTTCATGAGAGGGATTGCAATAGATAATTTGTTATGCTAAGTCTATAACAAAATAGGACACTTAAAAAAAAATTGAAGTGCAAATAGCATTAAGGAATGATAAAATTTTTGTTATCTTAAAAATAGTGATAGTGATTAGGGATGGCAAAACAATCCGCTAGGCCCAGGGCCTTGCTGTAAACCGTGCATATGGGTTAGGGCACAGGTCTGGGTTTGAGTATATGTTGCCCCACTTGGGGTGGGTTTGGGGTCAGATCTAGCTCCTAGTCCTGTTTGACCTACCCCACCCCGCATCTAAAATATGCAAACTTTTGAAGAACGGTTTGTATTTCAAAAATTTTCAAAATTTTTGGGTTCTTATCTAACTCTAAAATTTTTATATGTTAAAATAGACATCACAAAAGTTATCTAGAATTTTGTTTCACTTGAAAATTCATAGTATTTGATTTTTAATGAATTTTCAAAATTCAACTGGCCAAACCTGGATATTTTTGCACAGTTTTTCGAACATTTTTGGGTTTATATGAAAATTTTTATAACTGATGAAGTATATTGCAAAAGTAATTCTTCTATATTTTTATAAACTCAAAATATTTCAAACAAAAGTTGTTTTGCTCAAATTGAATGTCTATACGATTTATCATGAATTTTCAAATTTTGAGCAGCAAACCTGGAATTCCTTGTTTTCATAACAGAGCATGGAAACCAAACTAATTTTGGATGACTTGTACTTCACAAAAAATCCTCCTTTCTAGTATGTGTAATATTGTATGTGTCTCTTTTGAATATAAAAAATTTCATGATTTTTGGAGCTTTGTAGAAATTGTTATGATTTTTCAAAACTTACTGTTCAAAATGCAAGTCTGTTAGATAGAAATTGAGAGTTGGCAAAACTAAGTTGTTTCATGGGATTCATGATCTCACTTTGATCTAATATTTTTAGTGAGGTGTCCTATATGTGTCTAAATGAATTTTGCAATTTTTGTAAAATTCAGAACAAGCATCAATTTTCTAAAAATCATCCAGTTAAGTGTGTTTGTTATAATTGTGGCTATATATTTTTTTATTTTGTTTGTTGGTATTGTTTGTTGAATTATTGCATTGGAATAGCATGTATGATTTTTTGTTTGACTAGATTGTTAAAAAGTATGATATATTTATATATGTTCTAATTTTTTATCAAACAAGAGATTGAAAAAAAAAATGTAAATGACAGGGGTGGGGAGGTGAAGGTCTAGATCCGTTGAAATATTTTTTGCCCTCCCTGCCCCGCCCTGTTTAAGGGAAATGGGGCGATGCTGGGCAAAAAATAATTCAGCAAGGTAAGGCTGGATACCTACTGCCCAAACCTGCCCCGCCTTGCCGCATTGCCATCCCGAATAGCAATTAGATCAATAGACCTTGACCCTAATGGGACGAGTTTAGGTATCAATTCATGAATCTGGGTAGGATTTGAGTCTACTAGAACCTTACCCAGACTCATGTGGACCCATTTAAAAATTTATTATTATCATTATCATTATCATCATCATCATCACCATTATTATTATTATTATTTGTTTAAATAAAATATGAAAATTGAGAATTTTAGTCCAATATACATGACTTTGTTTAGTCGTCTAGTATAGGAATGGCAAAATCTGGGTCCGGGTACAATTTGGCATTTCCACACCCACACCGGACAAAAGAACTCCTTCCCAAGATAAAACTATTCAACTTCTATCATTCAAAATTATAATATAAACATAATAAATCAATTTCAAATTTGTTTAATTAAGTAAAAACAAAGACTTAGATAGAATTGAAGAAAAAAATTTGTAAATTAAGTATATTACATGATTATGCTTACAAATATAAATGTTCTCTTTAGTCATTTTTATCTAAACGAGTCTTTTAGTTTTAATTTTAATTAAAGTGTGGTTTAGAAAGAGATTTTTGGAGCTTGCATAACAACACTCAAACAAATTAAGTAATTATAAAATGATGCACCTATGACAATTGGACCCATAGGTTACCCACTTATAAATGGGTAGGCTCTTGCTATTGCATTAATTGGTCTAGTCAGGGTATGGATTTGAAAGTATAAACTCGTGACAATTCTAAATAAGGTTTGTGTCTTAATTTCTTTAAAGGGGTTGGCTCTAGATACTAGTTGACTCTACCTGGGCCTAAACTATTGTCTTTCCTTATAAATATAGAAATCATTTTAGAATAAGGGAATCTATTTGCCCACCACTATTGAACTACAGAAACCCCATTTTTAATAAATTTTTAATTACAAATTTATCCTTATATTTACTTGAAAATCAAAATTTATATGAAAATTAATAGTTTATATATTATATTATTTTACTTTCTTTATGAATCGTTCACTCTTACATAATTTAGGTCATAAATAACCCATTTTTAATTTAGAAAAACTAAACAATAATTAGATTTTTTAAGCATTCTGTCTTTATCAATTATTTTATCTCTATGTATGGATGCGTTGTATTCTTCCTCCTAGATAAGGGAACAAACTCATTTTTTCTCTTAATTTTAAAGTCCTTATAAAAAGAACATTAAAGTATGTAACTTTTATGGACTTGATTTGCATGAATATGAAATTAGACTGCTATAAAACATTATGAAATTGTTGGATGGATTTTGATAACTCTTAAATTGATATAAATAAACTTAATTTTTCAATCCTAACTAAAAATCAATCAATAGTGAAGAAAGAGAGATTGCAAAAGAATAAAAACAAAAAAACATAAAAAGATAAATCTGTAACATATCCTTACCCAAAAAAAAAATCTCTTTTTATTTAAAGAAGAAAAATAAAAATAAAGAGTAATATACACATGGGGTGCCAAAAGAAAAATTATTAGGAAGAATAAGTAAATGATAACATTGGAATTAAATGGGGTATTATTAGAAATAATTTTCTTTTTTTAATTTTAATTGGAGTATAACTAGAAGTGGGATATCTTTAGCTCAAAAGTGGGGTAAATAGTATTAATTTTTTAGAATACAGTGGGGCAATATATAACCATAAAAACAATTACATTTCCCAAATTTAATGAAAAATTAAATGATTAAAATACCATAAATTAAATTAAATTACCAACAATTACAAACTAATAAAAGACATATAATTTTATTAACATACAAATTACTCTCAATAAACATTCCTGCAAATACTCTATATTTTCTTCATCATATGAATTGTCAAATCTATTGTGGATCCCAAGTTTATGTCATAAAGTCTAAGAACTTCTAAAATACTTCTACTAAATAAAAAGTTTTAACAAACTAATTTTACTTCATCATATTTCAAATATATGTCTATATCTTTCTTGTTGCTTTGTCTTCCTTTTCTTAATAACCAAACAAACATAAAGAATATTGGTTAGTTGTCAAAATTTGCTCTAGTTGCTTTTGTGATATAGTTTTTTTTTTTTTTTTAACTTCTATAGTTACTTCTTAATGTAGTTTTCATTCTAGGTTTTGCAAAGATAGAACTTAAAACTTAGCATATCTACTTTTGTAATGTTCAGTCCTTTCCTCATTGTAATTTATTTGTATTTATCTTTTTATTTAGATGATTATGTTTCCTTTTGCTTTGAAAGCCACTACTAAGTCTATATAAAGAATATTGTAATTAAAAGGAAAGCATCCGCTAAAAGTGTGAGTCATTGCCTTACAAGTTCTTTTGTAATCTTCAACGAAAGTTTTTAATAAAAAGTAAGTTTTTATTCATCTCTTGTTTTCAACATTTTAAACTTGTTATTTCAATTACTCATTTTACTTTTATATTTCCTCAAAAAAATTGTTTTCAATACTTCTTATTTTCTGATTACTTTATTTCTTGCTTTTATCGATCCTGTTTTCTTAATTTGGTATCAGAGCCACTAGGATAATAAAACACAAAATAAACGACAGAAAATAATGAATTAAGAGAACATCTTAGAAGGCATAGAATTGAATATAATAATATAAAAACTCTTCTTAAAAACAACTAGTATAGAATATCACGAAGAGATAGATTAGATTTAATGATACAAATGGATTGGCTTCAAGATCATATTTATGATTTAGAAATATATTATTGGACGCTTTGTGAAAGAGGCAGAATTTAGAGAAATTTTAATTATAAATATCATTCTAGAATTATTAATAAGTAAAAATTTTAGCAAACGAAATTTGAAGGATAGGGCTAGGTAGCAGCGAGCACTGTGCATACGTTGGTAAGTCAGGTGTTCCCGGTAGCTAGAAGAGAGCGTAAGACCGTTGGTAAGCCTTAGGTGTTCCTGTAGCCATCTTGTCCTAAGAAGATTGTGTGCTAAAATTTGAGGTTATTAATAATTCGAAAATGGCATCTACAGTTAAAAAATATTTAAATTCTAAATCTAGAAAAACGTCCAAAGTAATTAGTTCAAAAGAAATTATGACAAAAATTACTAATAGTAAACAAAGTTTAAATAAAAACACATTACCCAGCATTTCACCAAATAGTATATATGAAATAGGTACATTTTAATAAGCCTATCGATTGTACTATGGTTATCAGATTTGGAGATCAGCGTAGGCGAACCTTCAGTCCTTTTAAATTCTTGAACTTTTGGGCTGACCTAGATAGTTTCTTGGAGATTGTACAGAGAGTGTGGTCTATACCTGTCGATGGAGATCCTATGTTTCGGGTCACACAGAAATTGGGTTTGTTGAAACGTGAACTCAAGACTTTACATGCAAAGGATTCTAGCCATATTTCTAGTAGAGTCATCGAGGCCAAGGCTCAGTAGGTTGTGGCTCAGGTTGCTCTGGATGAGAACCCCTATTCAACAGAATGTATTTCGACTGAGAGGTTTTCTACTAAACAGTATTCGCAATTATGCAGAGACGAGGAGGCTTTCTTTCGACAGAGGTCAAGGATCCAATGGCTTTCTTTAGGGGATCAGAATACCAAATTCTTTCATAAGTCATTGATCCATAGACAGGCCAGGAACCGAATTCATCAACTTGAGGATGAGGATGGCACCGTCTTTACAGATCAAGGCGAATTAGGACATCTAGCTGTGAGATATTTTCAGAAGCTGCTTATAGCTCCTTCTAGACCTTCTATTGAAGATGCTTCTCGGTTTTTCTCTAGAAGAGTTTCTGAGAAGATGTTACCTTCTTTGTCATGCCCTATTACTGATGATGAGATCAAGTCAGCTTTATTTTTGATTCCTGATGATAAAGCCCCAAGACCAAATAGGTATACCTCTCTATTCTTTAAGAGGGCTTGGGATATTATTAGTATGGAGTTTAAGGCTGCTGTACGCTACTTCTTCACGACTTGTCGGATGTCTAAATGTGTTAATGCCACTAGAATTGCCTTGGTCCCTAAGGTTGAGAGTCCGAGGACTATAAGTGATTTTCGACCAATCTCTTGTTGTAATATGTTCTATAAGTGTATCTCCAAAGTGATTGTGAATCGGTTCAAAGAGGTCTTATCTGATGTGATTGGGAGTTCACAGTCTGCTTTTGTCCCCGGTTGAAAAATTTCTGATGCCATTCTATTGACTCAAGAGCTGATGCATAATTATCATCTTGGGCGCTCGCCTCCTCAATGTGCTTTAAAGGTGGATATTCGCAAAGCTTTTGATATTGTCAGCTGGGATTTCATCCTTTTGGGTTTAAGAACGATCGGTATTCCAGAGTGTATGGTTCGCTGGATTGCGACATGTATGTCCTCTGCATATTTCTCAGTTGCTTTAAATGGAGAGCTTCACGGGTTCTTCTCCACCTCCAGAGGAATTCGATAGGGTGATCCTTTATCGCCATACCTTTTTGTGCTGGCCATGGAGGGTTTGAGTGGTATTCTTCGAGAGACTACTCAGAGGCCTGATTTTCAATATCATTGGAGATGTCAGCAGGTTTCTCTCACTCATCTTTGTTTTGTAAATGATCTAATGTTTTTTTGTAGGGCAGATATGGGCTCTATTAGTGTGATCCGTGCTGCATTACAGAAGTTTACAGAGCTCTCTGGTTTAGTTACGAATTCGGCCAAAAGTCATGTCTTCTTCTCTGGAGTCAATGATGAGGACCGAACTGCATTGGAGGCCATCTTGGGTTTTCAAGTGGGGAGTCTGCCGGTCAGATATCTGCGGGTACCTCTAATCAGTACCAGATTACGCCTCTCAGATTGTGCTCCATTGATAGAACGGATTTTGTCGAGGATCAGGTTATGGACATCTGCTATGCTGACTTATGCTGGCCGACTTCAATTGATCAAGTCGGTTCTCTTTTCCATCCAGGTCTATTGGTCTTCCATGTTCACTCTACCTGTAGCTGTGGTACGGAGGATCGAGGGTATTATGGCTACTTTCCTTTGGAAATGGATCTCTTTGTCTCGTTCTGGGGCTAAAGTAGCTTGGGATTCGGTTTGCTATCCGTTGAATGAAGGTGGATTAGGAATAAAGCGAGTCAAGGAGTGGAATCGTGCAGCTATTCTGAAACATGTTTGGAGACTTCTTTCTAACCAATCCTCCACTTGGTCTTCTTGGGTTCATAAGGTGCTCCTTCGGGGCCGCTCATTTTGGCAGATTCAGGTAACTTCTGGAGCCTCTTGGTCTTGGAGGAAGATTTTGCACAGTCGGGCTTGGTGTAGAGGTAAATTTGTCTCTTGTATTGGAGATGGTCGTAATACCTCTCTTTGACAGGATTACTGGTTACCACAGGGGCGTCTGTGTGACTTGTTACCCTTCAGGACTCTTACATCCACAGGTCTTCCTTCAGATGCTAGGGTCTTAGACATTTTTCAGAATGGGGACTGGGCTTTTCCTGATGGAGGTCAGGCCCTTAGGTTGATTTGGGACTTAGTCAGCATCCGACCTACGATGGGGGCTCCTGATCATGTTGTTTGGAAGGGCCATACCTCAGGTATTTTCTCTATTGGCTCCACATGGGAATTGTTACGGAGTAGGCGACCGGTGAACACTTTTCATCATCTTCTTTAGTTCCCTGGCCATGTCCCAAGACACTCTTTTATTCTTTGGCTTGCCTCTTTGGGTCGGCTTCGTACTATGGATCGACTTCAACGTCATGGTATCTTACAATCTTCAAGCTGTGTTCTCTGTGTTTCAGCAAATGAGACCCATGACCATCTTTTCTTTAGCTGTCCTTTCTCATCTTCTGTTTGGGGGGAGATTTCAGCTAAGACTCTTGTTGTTTGGCCATCCTTTTGTTGGACATCCTTGCTCCAATGAGCTTCTTTGCATCTCCAGGGCAGGAAGAATTTTGGACATATCCTTGCACGTTTGGTCTTCTCTGCAACGGTTTATTCTCTCTGGTATGAAAGGAATGATCGTATGTATCAACAGCGACGTCAGACCTGTCGTCAGGTGACTGATGAGATTTTTGACTTGGTTCGTTCCCGGCTTCTAGCCTTGGAGGCCAAGTATGCGATCAATCCTCAGCTTCGTGCCATATGGGGTCTACATAATTAACTTTGTTCTTAGACTTTGTTTTGCTATTGGTTTAGTTGTGGTTGGTTTGGGTCTGTGCGCCTTTTTTCTATTTGATTGGGCCTTTGGCTCTCTTGTTTAGGTTGTTTTGTTTTGAGCCCTTGGGCATTAGTATTTCCTGTTTGGAATTGTGAGTATTAGGTACTCTTCTTGGGGTATACCCCTCGTATCTTGTACATTCACTTTTTATTTTATGTAAATAGTAACTTTTTCAAAAAAAAAATAGGTACATTTGACTTTAAAACTTTTTATTCAATAAAAGAACACAAAGAAACTTTAACTCTACAGAATGAATTTGAAGAAATAAGATTACTTAGTCAACTAGCTATAGAAAATTATAAACAAAAAGGATTTAATTATATACATTTTGGACTAATACAAATAGCTATAAAACCATTATCAAATATAGGAATAGATTCTCTAGTATTAATGTTATTGATGGACAAAACACTATTAAAATTTCAAGATTCTTTATTAGGAATAATCCAATCAAATCTTCGTAACGGTGCTATTTATTTTAATTGTGCTCCAAATTTCTAAGTTAGTCTTCATGATCCAACAATATTAGATACATTAGTTTTAAATATTCATTTACCAGAATCAGTTTTTACACAAAATAGGCATGGGTACTCTATAGGATATATTTTAAACAAACTAGTTCACAATTTAATCCAAGATGTAGACTACAAGATACTAGAGGAGAAACTACGATATTAACAGTAGAAACTGAAGAAAATACTCCAACATTAACTTATACACCAAAATTACTTAAATGGAATGAAATTACTATACCAGGAGTTTGGCAGATAGATAATCCATTACCACCTAGGAATATAGCACAAAAGGAAATAGTACAAATTACTCAAAATCCAGAAGGAAAACTATTACTAAGATTTAATTCTCTAAGAATAAGAGAAACCTCATCAAGTTATTCTGATATTAAATCTGCTAGGAGTTCGTTTTCATTATCAAAATCTACTAGTTTTAATTATAAAAGTACACAAGCAAGTGAAATAAATAATTATCCTGCTTATTCAGTAAATTATACAACACCTGTAGCATAACCAGTTAATCAATCACCAACAATGTCACCTACACAATCAAATTTTCAAACTATTAACACTATTCAAAAAGAAGACTTTGAATTAAATAAAGAATATTTAAGAAATGAATTTTTACTAGAAGAAAATAAATTTAAAAGAAAATGATATTTTAGTACATTTACTAAACAAGAAATTGAAGAAATTAGGGAAGGATGGTATCATGAAATGAAAAAATTAAAAATCAACATTCCTTTCTTTATTTGGTTTAACACGTATGCATTAAAACATAATATTCAATTACCATATAAAAGTCAGCATGTTAATGTTCAAACAAATGAATTTAAAAAATGTGAAACTATGCAACATGGAATAATTCAATCAATACATCCACCTTTAGAACACATCAAAATCAAAACAAATGAAGCGGAGATTTTATAAACCCCATTTAAAAAGGGATCAAACAGACCAGATAGTGAAATTTCAACTTTAGGAGATATTAAAAACTTTATGAACAAAATAATTTTCATAATCAGTTACTACATACTATGTCCAAACAAGTTACAAGAATAGAAGATCAAATAGATAATATTAAATTAAAACATGTAACATTTCCTCAAGATATATCTCCACCATTATTTAAACCAATTCAGCAAAATAATACGCCAATAAGACTTCCTAAAATAGATTTAATTGATCAAATAAATCAAAAACTTAAGATATTGCCAAGTATTTCTAATAATATTAATATTATAGATCAAAATCAACAAAGTGATACTCAATCTATTACAACATCTGAAGATATTGATGAAATAAACAAAATAACTAAAAAGAATAAATGGAAACAAGCCCCTACAAGAACATATTACCCAAGACCTACTCCACCAGATTTAATGTATGAAGAAAGAAAACAATTTATTTCTAATAAATATGCAGGTGATTCAATTTATGAATGGAACATAGATGAAAATCAGAATATGAAATAATAAATACCTTACAAGAAATGGGTACAGCATCCATTGCATATAAAGCTTATAAAACAAGTGATCATGAAACTGCTAAGCTGTTAGTAGCAGGTTTTACAGGATCACTGAAATACTAGTGGGACAATTGTATAGGATTCAATAACCAACAAATAATACTTAATCATGTAAAAAAAACTCAAGCAAAAGACGAAGATGGGTTTGTAACTATTCAAGAAACTCAAAATGCTGCAGAAGTATTAATATATACAATTTCAATGCATTTCATAGGAAATCCTAAAGAGGAATTAGCTAGTTCAAAAATAATTCTAACAAATCTTAGATGTCCAACCTTAGGAGATTTTAGATGGTATAAGGATGTAATTTTAACAAATATATTTAAGAGACAAGACTGCAATGCTTCTGATGAACACTTAAATATGCATGTTTAATAAGAGTTTAGTTCATCATATTGCATTAATAGTGTCATTAAATTCCTCAACTTAAGCATATTTGTAGCATTTGCATCTTTGGAATTAATTTCTCTTAATTTTGGTTTTGTTACAGGTTCGGTAAAATGGGCATAACTCTCTATTTATAGATCAGAATGGTGCAATTCTTAATGTTTTGGAAACCTGATTCAATTGTCTACAAGATTGTATTTCACAAGCATCATCAAATTCGGGCTCTTAGTGGACCAAAATTGGGCTTGAAGTGAACCCATCTACAGTCTCGGCCCAGTCTGACCAGGCCTCAGTATTTGGACCGTATCTCTCAAAATACGTATCCAAATTGTGCAAATCAATATGTTCTAGAAAGCTGAGAGAAATATCTACAACTTTCATGAAGACATGTGATTAAAATTCACAACATTTTGATGTCAAAATTGATGGTCAAAGTCGGTGCCTAATGATCCCAATTGTCAAAGATATTTACAACTAATATTTGACAATTATGCCCTTGTAATTTGACAAGTTTGCCCCTGGATGTATCTATAAATAGAGGTGCCTTGTGACCCATTAGGGCATCTTGGCCTTGGCTGGAACATTTTGGCTTTGGCTAGGATCTTGTATTGTGTTTTGTGTGTTTATGTTATTAATGAATTTCCTTTTTCTTACATTTTATTTTCTTTCTATTATAATGTTCTTCTAATTTCTCTTTTGCTAAGGTGAAAGGGTGAAACCCTTGATATGAGAATAAGGATTCTCTAACCCTTAATATGTGCTTAATAATCTTAATCTTATAATGTTTATTCAATATGATTTATATTTAATTTCTTAATCAATCTTGACACCACTCGTAAAGTGGAGGTCTTGATCCATTGTCGACAATTCTTGGCACATCAAATGCTTGGATCCTTTCTAGATGATGTATGGTTCTTCCTTACCGACACGAATCTAGTTAGGAACCTTGATTTGTTGTAGACATATGATGATTGGCACATTGGATGCTTGAACCCATTTACAAGAAGTGGTATAAATATTGGTAATGAAACAAATATAATTCATATAACTAAAATGGGTTAATTATCCTTATTTGAAATATCAAGGGCGGATCCCCTAACCTTAGCCTTCATTGTTATTGTGTTAATTCCTCTTGTATTTTAATTATTCTATTGTTTATGAACTTTTTATTTTATTTACTATGGTAGGTTCTACTACCTTATGAAATTGTTCTTTAATTTACTATGGTTGGTTATACCACCTATTTCCATGGATGGTTTTATCTCCTCTTGCTTTTTGTTTTATATTTAAATGGTCGGTAATACCACCTATCATCTTACATATTTATTGATATTATCTTGTCATTTCTTTGAATTATGCATATCATATTTGCTTATCTTATAATTTGTAACGCTAAAATCTCCTTCCTCGTGGATCGACCCCGGTCTCACCGGGTTTATTACTTCGACACTCCTATACTTGGGAGACAATCCTTTTTCGGATGTGTCAGGCGGCCATCTCCAAATGGCTGGGCAGCTATCCGATAGCTGGATGGCCATCAGCCAATAGTCAAATGGCTGTTTGATGGCTAGCCAATCGATATCTCTTCGGCCTTTGCCTTTTTTGCCATCCTTCGATGTAGTCCCTTTAGACCTTTGCTACTTCAATTACACATAACTTCTTGGATTCAACTTCGATTTGCAATCTGTAAATTTCTATGAAAACTAGACATCAGTAGCTTCACAAGTTATATGACTCATCACTAGATTCCT
Organism: Boswellia sacra; assembly: GCA_013180625.2. Taxonomy (NCBI): domain Eukaryota; kingdom Viridiplantae; phylum Streptophyta; class Magnoliopsida; order Sapindales; family Burseraceae; genus Boswellia; species Boswellia sacra. The sequence goes on along the minus strand of SNVD02004626.1, from coordinate 192,967 downwards.
CCTGGACTAGTTTTTATGATTTTTCGAAGTATGTTAGTTTTCGAGGCTTTTCACCAACTCCTTCTCACCCTTCTTTTCTTGACTATCAAGGGCATTTTGGTTATTTTCTTTACTCAACATTCATCTTTATTTCATCATCGAGCCTAAAAAATTTAGTGTATACACAGCCATCCAAGATGAACATGAATCAGTCAAGCGATTGGCCAAGGATATAACGAAGGTCCAATCTCTCTTGAAGAATAAGGGGCTGAAAGGGGTTGAAGACCTAGATGACATCCTGCTTATTAAGGATGGTGACTTGCCACCGAAGTTTTGCATGCCAGATTTGCTCAAGTTCAATGAAGAGGGCAATCCAAAGACACATTTGAGATAGTATGTTGCTGTCATGGCCACCACTTCTTTGACAAAGAAGTATATTTTAAAGTACTTCATGCTATCTTTAAAAGATGATGCAGTAGTATGTATCATGATTCGCCCAAGAGGGTCTTACAAGATTGAGAAGAACTGTATGAATAGTTTTTGGAGTAGTATTACCATAATACCCAACTAGGAGTAACCTTCAAGGATTTGGAGATGACAGCCAAAAGCCAAATGAAACCTTTTTGGAGTATTTGATCCATTCAAGGGCTAAAGCAGCCAAGATAACCATGAGGCTCACAGAGAAAGACCAGGTTCGTATGGTAATCATTGAGGCCTATACTTTTATTGGAGATAGGATTGTGGGCTTTCCAATCAAAACTTTCAAAGAGTTGTATGATTCGGACATCCAAATAGAAGATTTGGAGGCTAGGTAAAAAAGAAGCAACAATAACTACCCTAGAAGAAATCAAGGCAGTATGACAAACTAGCGGGTTAGAAGACAAGGATGTAGAAGAGAATCAACCAAAAAAGTTCAGTTAATTAGGGTGATCTTTATCTAAAGTCTTTGAGGAGCTTTATGCCTGATTTGTGATCTCTGCTAGTACCAAAGCCTCCACAAAACCCACACCTAGCCAACCATAAGCATGACAAATATTGTGATTTCCACCAACAAACTGGCCATGTCAGCAACAAATGCCACTGCCTTTGAGATGAGATACAAGACCTGATCGATAATGAAAAAATTCCTAACCCAGAAAAAGAATAATGATTTTTGAAATGCTTTGCTTTAAGAATGTTATTTTGATGTTTGAACCAGAGGCATGTGAGTTGTGTGTTCTTTTGATGATCATTGATAAAATTATGATACTCATTGGAAATAGATTTTTGGTAGTGGATGAGATTGTATTATCTGCATCCGGGACTCTTTTTGCCATATGAGTTTCATTCTTGATTCTTCAACATTTGAGCATAATAGCCATGAATATGGAACTTTATATCACTTAGAGAAACTTTATGTAATAGAGCTTTATGAAATTCTAAAACTCGTTTGATCACCACTCGAGCGAAATCCTAGGCTTTACAACATAAGGGAAGTGATTTAGGCCTTTTTTGGATTGATTGAGCCTTTTAAGACCACTATGCTTATTCATTATCCCTAGTGTGCCCTATTGAGCCTAATCAAGCCTTTTCTTTGTCAAACTAAAAAATTTATCCTAACACTGAAAAAAATGTCTTGCATAGTAGTACCCTTCACTCATAGCATATGAACATTCTAGGAAAAAATATTGAGAGCCATGCTTATGGGATAATAAAGGAATTTGAGAAATTTTGTGCAATATTAAGCTCGAAGAAGAAAAGGAAAAAAAAGGAGAAAAAGACAAAGAAAAACAAAAAAAAAAGAAAATAAAAGTGTTAATCCCATTGCTTGTAAAGTTTAGTGGTGCAGCCACCCAAAATTGAAAGCCAAACAGACTGGTGGATGAAGACTCAAAGTTTAGAGGTGTAACCATTTAAAATTCAAACAAACATGGTGTTAAAAATGAGTTGATGCTTTCATTTAAAACCTAGAATGGTTGTATGACTGTGAGCGAGTTAACCTTATAATTTCTTTATTATACCTTGACCCAAGCCTGACATTACAGGCTTGATAAAACCCTAATGATCCTTGATTTTGTGATGAGCCTACATTAGTGGAAAGTGGTGTGAAAAGTGGGCTTTTGGTAGTCCTTCTATCTTTAGAGATTGATCACTAGTTTCTATTTACATAAAGCTATTCAGATCTTAATAAGTGAAGTATGATTGGATATACACACACATATGAAGAATCTTGAATGAAACAATTCTGGCACAAGCCCCAAGAAGAGGCGTACCGAAGAGTGTTTAAAACCCTAGGAAGTAGGTGCACTTAAAAGTATTTGCAGCCCTTAGAATAGGCATATGGAAGAGTGCTAACAAAACCCTAAGAAGTAGGTGCATTGAAGAGTGTTTCATGTTAGTATTGTAAGGATGCACTTCATGCATTAGAAAAATGCATTTGACTACACTAGAATAGTGCACATCATGCATCGTAAAGATTCACTTCATGCATTAGAATAATGCATTTTTTTGCACTAAAGGAGTGCACATTGCGCATCATAAGGATGTGTTTCATGCATTAGGAGGATGCACTTATCCACACTACAAGAGTGCACATAGTCCATCGTTAGTATGCACTCCATGCATTAGAAGGATGCATTAGCTCGCACTCAAATGCATTTCATGCATTAGAAGGATGCACATTAGCCCTTAAGTGGGCATACCAACCTTTATGTAGTCATATCTCTTTTACATAAATCGAAGAGGAAAGTAGATGTTCAAGAGTCTAACAATATGCAGATGAAGGCGAAGATGTCAAGATACAAAGTAGTGGTCAAGCTATAGACACTAAATTTTTGGGGCTTGATGATCAATGAAGAGCAAAAGAAATGACCATAATGCCCTTTGAGGCTAAAAGAAGAGAGTTGAGGAAAATTCGATTGAAAGCTTTGAAAACTAACATATGACTTTCAAAAATCACAAAAATTAATCCATGAGGAATCTGATAATGAATCATATATTGTTGCGAAGCACCGGATGTCCTGTTCTTATAGGATTTTACGGTTCACAAATTAGAGTTAAACTTGAAGAGTTGCGCATGATTGAACTGTTGAAGGTTAGAAAGGACTACAATAAAAAAATGCAAACCAAGGGGTTTAGGAGGCCATAATCAGCTGACGGTTGAAGGACAGTCAGCCAGCTATCCTAACCCTTGTTGGTGGTCTAGCCACAAGTAATGAGCTATTCCACCGCCGATCACAATACTTATAGATGGAACTTTCATCTTGCCAGAGCATTTGTGACCATGACACTGTGTCAAAGCCTCTTTCGAGACTCAGAGGAACATAAATGAGCCATGTGCACGTCTGGAGAATGAAGTTGCCACCCAATTATTCAATTAGAAATGAATGGGGGCAATCTAATCCTTCACTTTAGGACCTAAACTACACTTATCTCTTTAGAGATGGGTTTAGGTCTAAGTCATTCACCTCACCCGGATCAAAATGCGGCCTTCACTAGGGTATACCAAATAAAAATAGCTTATAATGTTATACAATCCGCTTAAGTGGTTCATTTTAGGCACATTTTATTCATTATATCTTCTTAAAGAGGTGTAAGATAGCTATATATACATATAAAAAAAAAGGAGTAGAATAGAATTACATTTCCTTTCAAACATGGGGGATAAGGGATAAGATTACATCATTGTTATTCAACAAATAAGTAAATCTATTTATAAACACTCAATAATATTTGTTCATTCATTCATAAAAGTCATGGCATATTCATAATACAATCAATCAATGTGAGATTTGATAAATAAGGAATTCCTCACTATCATATGTGAGTCTATTCCATGTTTATAAATGCATATTCATACATACAATTATCATTCTTAGTGATGGTCCCTCACCATTAATGTGAGTCCATCACCACTACATGGTATCATACAATCATCAATTATAATCATCTTAATTCATAATAAATCATTCAAAATTATACATAATGCCATAAACTAAAATAATTGCACTTCTACCTAGATTTGATAAATCTGATCATAGTAATTCTACCTATTGCTATTCTAGCATTATTCACAACAACTTATAGTGTCATAGCATTTCTAGCCTATGCATGATAGCCTAATACAATCAATCAATATCAAACATGGCTATGATAGCCTAATTCAAGCAATCAACATGGCAATTCAATCAATCAAAGCAATTTTTACTTCTTTTATGCTATTTCCCAACATGCTGCAAAAATCATTAGTCCTCCTAGCATGATTCTAATGATGTGCTCTTAAGCATGATTCTAAGCATGTACCCTAAGTATGATTCAAGCATTCACAGAGAAAATAAACTCTTAAACATGTTTCTACTAAAGGAAAGAAAGATGATTTACCTTGAACGCATTTTCACCTTGCAAAACAAATCAGGATTAAAAAAATTCATAAAAAGCCTAAACATGCTTCTAAGCATCTAAATAGAAGCCTAAACATGCTCATTCTAAGCATAAATAAAGTTCTAAAATGCTTGCTCTAAAGCAAGAAAAATAAAGAAAAAAATTAAGAGAAAGAAAAGAGAACTGCTCTCAAGAAGTACCATTTCTGGGTTTAGAGTAATAGAACGCCTAAAAAATATTTAACTAGAAAAGACTTTTTCAATTCTCAAATGCATCTTTAAGAGGGAGAAGAGAGGATTTCAATGTGTCGAAAAGTGAGGAGGAGGGGGGTTTATATAGTTGAGGGTTGGATTGAAAAATGAGGAAGACAAATAGGGAAGGTAAGTGGTGTAATTTTCCAAAATTACATGGAGAGTAGCTAACTGGCTGTGTGAGAACTGCTAGCCAGTGATCAACCGACAACCGTCTCGAGGAGAAAGGTCTGTATATGGAACCTTCATCTTCCTTGGCTTCATTCACGTGCCATTTCTTCCTTTTTCATCATATTTACCTCTGCTTCATCCACTTCATCTTCCTCGGCTTCATCCACTTCCTCTTTCCAATGGCGGATCATCCCATCCATTTGACTTAAATGAAAGTGATCTGATCTAAAGGTCGACATTGAGAGGTCTTCTAAGAGACAAAGAGGTGCCTATTGTCTATGAGGTGGATTTCCACATGATCAATTAGGTATGCATTCTTCTTTGTTCTTCAATCTTTCATTTTCTAGGGATTTTCTAGGCATGCATTTATGTAGAGACTTTAATTTCTTGTCTAAGGACTCTCATGAGAACAAGATGTGTGAGTCATTTTCTGAAGCCTGCAATTGGCTCTTAGGGATAGAGAATGAGGATGTCAAGAATAGGACTGCTGCTACTGGCTTCTACGAGTTTATCACTCACATGCCTCTCAGCACACTAATCATCAAGCACTAGTTGCTCTACATTAGAGGTGGATGGACATGACTCACAGTTTCCATCTTTCAATTGGTGAGATGACTATCACGCCATTGGACATTACCGCTTTGACCGACCTCCCATGTGACAGGGAGGTTGTACCCATAGATGCTTGCAATACGGACTCGAGGGATCAAACGAATTTGGTTCCTTGGCTTATTAGGTATGACATGAAGATCAAGAACAACATTGTCATTTGGTACCATGCATTATATAAATATTGTAAGAGAAAATTGGATCTAACTTTGGCAGAGGTTGATCAGTATGCACGTAGCTTTATTATGTATTTGCTCGGTTTGATGCTTTTTGCCAATGCGTCGAGCACTATCTTCTTGACTTTACTTTCTGCCCTCCAGGATCTAGATTGAGGGAGGACTTTTAATTGGAGCCATGTTGCTCTCAGCCAATTGTACTTTAGCTTAGATCGTTTATGTCGAGGCATCACTACGATAATCGGCTTCACTTCTTTGCTTTATGTAATTTTTTGTGTTTTATATTTACATGTTATAAATTCTATTTCTGATTCTATCTTATTTATAACATATGTGGGCCTATTAGTTAGGTATCCTACCTTCCCCACTTCCTACTTGTAATGACTTTTCTTTCCCACGGATGAAGAGGTAGGCTGAATGTCGTGCAGAGCTCAATAAATCTCGCAAGCTGGACTTTTTCATGATTATATCCACACGATGACCTCAGACAAGGTAAAAGACATTATAGTCAATACTTCTTTCTTATTTATATCATAATCTCACCATACTTCTATCATTTGTAGATTGGTTCTGAGTAGTGAGGGCCCGTTGAGGGTTGGTCAGTTGTTATAAGGGTTACCACTCCATTCATCAACTACTGCATCCTTCTTCAATGCATTGATAAAATGATATGGTCTCTAGGTGACCGAGTCTAAGATTGGTTTAGGGGTCTAGACCATCGTCAGATTCCTCATGCTTTACTAGTTCTGATGATAGGTTCTACTAACATGGTTATGGAGCCAGAGCTGACCGTCTATACTACTGGGATTCTATTGAGCAAGATAGAGTTCCCTGTGGTGATAGTTTCTTATGCTAAGTGGGCTCAAGCCAACTTACTGTATACTAGGCTAGGTTGACCTCCTGATGAGGTTCCCCACCTCCTATTAGTTATGCTCATGGCTCTTCCAACCGTGGTAGCTCTTTCGCCCGTCGTGGGAAAAGATCGAGGTTTTCTTCTTCTGTTACTAGCACATCTGCCTATTTTTCTACTGCTACTAAGTAGCCACATTTGTATCTAATTCCTACAGTTGCTCTAGCCATTCCAGCTAGTCATGTGATTGGCAACCTCCAAGCCTACCCAGCAATGTAGTCTATGTTAGCCCTAAGGCTATATGATAATTTTGATGATAACAATACACATTGATTCATTGAGATTTACTAATATATTTATTTATGTGCAAGAATAAGATTATTGAAATAATTATAAAATCAAGAAGGGGTTTATTAAATGAAGTGTTGAAGCTTAGGAGAAGACTACATGTTAAAGGCATCAAAGTTTAAGTACAAGGTTTGATTCAAGGAATGTGATATATGAGCAATGTTCTATCAATTGGTCATATATTTCTCTACAAATGTCCAAATAATGTGATTCTTGAGCCTTTGGAAAACTTACTCAATTTATAACATTTCATATGTTTTAAAGAAATTCAAATTTTAAGTGCAAGATCGTCCAAATCATCATGCAAGTGAAAGACAAATGGAAGCAGCTGACATGAGCACCGAATACTCTTTTGGACATATCTTGAGCTAGAAAAATCAAAATGACTTGATTCTTGCAGCATTAGAAAGATGACTTAATGGGGCACATTTCATATGTTTTGAAGAAATTCAAATTTCAAATGGAAGACCGACATAATTGACATGCAATTCGGTGGACTGACACAGAGAAGAAAAATCAACTCACATGAGCACCGAATGGTGTTTTGGCCATATCTTAAGATAGAGATATCCAATTGCTTTGATTCTTAATGTTTTGGAAAGCTTATTCAAATATGAAGATCTTTTATGTTTTGAAGAAATTCAAATTTCAAATGGAAGGCTGACAGAATTATCATTCAAGTCAGTGGACAGACACATGGAAGAAAAATCAAGTCACTTGAGCACCGAATGGTGTTTTGGCCATATCTTGAGCTACAGATATCCAAATGACTTGGTTCTTGATGCGTTGGAAAGCTTATTCAAATGTGCAGATCTTTTATGTTTTACAGATTTTCAAATTTCAAACGGAACATTGACAAAAATGGCAGACAAGATTACGGTTTTTATGGTGGGCAGAAAATTTGGAGATGGTGTCTTCACTTGATTAAGTTCATCTCATTTGCCTATAAAAGGAGCCATTCTCCCTATGCATTCAACAAGTGCAAGAGAAGCATTTTATCAAGCAAAAAAGCCAAGAGAAATATCAAGTCTAGAGAGCTTTTATATTCTTTATCTACTCTTTGAAGAGAGTTGTACTTTTGTTGTAAAAATTTCTTTGTTCTTGTATTGTGGTGAGAGTGAGATCTTCTTGTAAAGGATAAAAGTTATCCTTGAGAGAACTCTTTCCTTGGTGAGGTTGTTCATCAAGAAGAACTCTTGGTGTGGTGTTATCAAGAGTTGAAGAAAAAAGTCTTGGTGAAGTTGTTCATCAAGCAAGTTGTAAAGTATTCTACAACTTAGTGGAAAGCCTAGCTTGTGGAGGAGCTAGGAGCCCGTGGACGTAGGCAAGGTTTGCCGAACCACGTAAATTGAGTTTGCACTCTCTCTATCCCTATACTCTTTACATTTACTTGCACTTGAGATTATTTATTATTGCTATTCTCTTGATTGCATCTTAGATAACTTCTATTTTCATCTTCTTCACTTCTATTCTCAAAAAAAAAAGTGAAATAATTTTTATCTTTCAAGAAAAGTTTTATAAATTCGTTTTGATAAATAAAACCCAATTCACCCCCCCTCTTGGGTTGTCATACCTGGGTCAACAGTCTACATGTGGGATGCTAGTGGTTAGATCAACAGCCATGTGATCGCTAAGGATTTGACTATGCCTATTTCTTTCATTCCTTATGATACCACTATGGTAAGTTGTCTAACTTTGTATTCATCAAGTTTCTTATTATTCTTCAAATATCTATTAGTCATAAAAGTGTAATGCAATGTAGGTGCCACAGTCTTCCATGGAGCGTGTCTTTTGGATCCAAGTTGCTTCTCACAGTTATGTCTTACAAATGTCTCACCAGTATCAGATGAAACAACATTTTATGCTTCATGTATGCATGATTTCTATCTTATTACTTTTTCTAACTGTATGTTCCTCACTTGGGTCAGATGAGTCATCAGGGGAAGTCTCAATTGGAGTATGAGATTGAGCGCCTTCAGGCCCAAGTTGCTGCATTTTCTATTGATGGCGATGATGATGGTGATGAGTGAGGAATGTTGCCATCAATCTTCTTCATGTTGATTCTTACTTTAATCCATTTAGCTTCCATGCATGAACTTTTATGGTTTGAATTTTCATGATGTACAATCAAAGCAATCAGTTATATAAACAAATTTCAAAGACTTTAATGAAAATTTTCTATTTTCAACTTTGTGCACTACTTCTTAAACTATGCATATTTTGACTAATTTGCATCCAAATTTGTTTATACATCATCATTTATTCAATTCTTAAAAAATAACAAAATCTGGAAGTCGCATGCTCAAAATTGCTCGTTAGTACGCAAATTCGAAGCCAAAAACATGCGAAAAAGGAAGTTGGAGGGCCTTTTGCCCTAATCATTGTCGGCTGGCTATTGAACCACTAGCCGGCTATCCTACCACCACCGGTAGGCAATCAAACAGTCGACTAGCAGTCCTTCTACTGCTTGCTGGTGGTCCTTCCTTCTCTTGCCTTTTTTTGCCTTCCTTTTGCACTATAAAAGGAGCTCCTCGTGTCCACTGTTTTTCACACTTTCCAACACTTCCTCCCTTGTTTCTCAAGTTTTCTTTCGTGCTCATGAATACCTCTTTGCACTTTTCAACATGTCTGAGACCTCTTTCAAGACCCTTCAACTTTCTTGAAGCTTCTAAAAGACGATGACTGTAAGTGACTAAAATCTAGCAGTCTCTACAATTTGAAGGTCCTTCGACATATGAAACTTGATATTCCCGTTTTCAAGGATTACATAACCTTTTGGGATTCTCATGTTCATGTCTCCCGCTTTAATGGGCAAGAGCTTTCCCCCTGTATGAGAAATATTTTGCCATATTCGATGTTTATTCTTCCAATTCTGAGAGTATCATTCTACCTACTATTGAGACATTGTAGGTGTCTAATCTTGTCGATTTCATCAACTTTTTGGTTTCTACCATGGATATTCACACCAGAGATGGCAGAGCAATGTTGTCTTCCTTCATGCCTTTGCTTGAAATGATGGATAATACCTCGTTTAATTGGCTTAGCCTTCTTTAGTTCAACCTTCTTGCATAGTTTCTATTGGTTTCACCAGACGATCTTGGCGACCCAATCTTATGATCATCATTCCTCAGATGGGACTCGGTTTCACAATAGTTCCCTTGATTCTTGCTAAGACATTAATTAGCTTGGACTGCGTAAGGACTGATCTAGGTTAGAGATTCAGTGGTAGTATTCAACTTTTCAAGTATTTCCCTTTTAACCTTAATTTTTGCCTTAGTCACCTTTTTGGGTTTTCAACTTAGCAGGTTCATCTTTCTTATTTATTTTAGCTCTAATTTTTGCGTAGGTCGCCTTTTCAAGTTTTTGACTTAGCGTGCTTACCCTAACTTTTGCCTGAGAGAGCTTCTCAGGTTTTTAACTCAGCGGGCTTTTTACTCTTCCTTTTTTCTCTGTCCTAACTTTTTCCTAAGTTGCCCTTTCGAGTTTTCAACTTAGCAGGTTTGTCTTAATTTTTGCCTAAGCCGTCTTTTTAGGTTTTTCACTGAGAAGGCTTTTTTGTATTTTTCTTTTTCTTCTTGCAGATTTGGTTACAAGATAAGTTGTCTATTCTAGCATTGCCTGAGCAGGATATTTTTTGTTATAACTGTCGACTTCATATAAAGAGGAGACTTAAGAGACATTATTCTTAGGTTAACTGGCTTCGAGTCATTCTAGATGTTCATATCTGCTGGCACTGTCCACGGCAGAGGCTAGAGCACGTGACAGTTAAGACTTACATGGCGTGCATGCCTTTGTTCGGTTTACCCCCCAGTTCATTCTACAATCCTGCTAGACTACGTTAGCAGTATAGACTTAAGTAGAGGATCATGGATTTGTTTACTACATTCTGTTTGCTTGCTATCTGGAGCATGTAAGGGATTTTGGCTATATTAGACTATCGAGAGGAATCTATTCCATGATCTTAACTTTGAGACAGATGACCAATAAAGTGGGTAACCCTTCAAGCTTTTATTCCTGATCTTGCAATTTGAGCTAGATAGAAGTCTATTCCATGATCTTAACTTTGACACAGACGATCAGCATAGGGATTGGGAAACCCTTTAGGCTTCTATTCCTGATCTTGCTATTCATGCCAGATAGTACCATGAGCAATATGGCTAGCCTATTCATAATCCAACCAAGAGACAGAGACAGTATTGATAGTTTCACTATTAGCTTAGATGTTAGACTCTTTCCTTTTGTTATCATATAAAATAATGAGACATTTCAAATGCATATTTGTTTCCAAACAATTTTATTTCATTAATAATAGTTCAACTATCTGTTCTTTGAATAATATGTGTACAACAAGATAACTCCTGTCATTAATCAATCATTTCTAGTTTTCTGATTAATTATTTTTCCTCTCACACTCTTTTGTTTTATTCTCACTTTCACACATAGTATATCTTCAGCTTGTCCATGTCGATAGGCTCAATGAACTCATTTTCTTCCGTGTCTGATAAGATGATGGCTTTGTCAGAAATGACCTTTGTCACAATGAATAGGGTCTCCCAATTAGGCTCAAAATTTCCTCTTAGATCAAACACTATTAGCCTCACCAGTTTAAGGACCAATTTCGCTTCTTTGAATTTTCTCAACTTTATTTTCTTATTAAAGGCTCGAGCTACTCGCTTCTAGTGCAACTACATTTGATATCTGCCTTCATTCTTTTCTCATCAATCAAGGCCAATTGTTCATATCCATTAATCCACTCCTCTTTAGGAATTTCAACCTCTATGAGAACCCTCATTAATTTCATTTCTATCTTAATTGGTAGGACTGCTTATGAACCATAAATCAACAGAAGGATGTCATGCCCATTCAGCTTCTAGGTGTCGTTCTATAACCCTATAATACAAGCAACAGCTTCTCAGCCCACTCTTTATATGTCTGCATTGTCTTGGCCAACATCTTCTTGATGTTCTTATTGACTACTTCTACTACTCCATTTGCTTGTGGTTGGTACGGGACGAGTTATTGTGTTCAATCCCATACTTCTCAAACAAGGCCTTAGACTCAGCCTAGAAATGAAGCCCATTGTTAGTTACAACATGATGTGACACTTCAAATCTATATATGATATTCTTCTCAATGAACTTCATCATCTACGTCGCCCCTAGTTTACTATAGAACTCAGCTTCTATCCACTTGGTGAAGTAGTCAATCGACACCACTATATATCGATGCCTATTAGAGGCTGACAACCTTATCTCGCTTATAATGTCAATGCCTCATACAGTAAAGGGCTACAGTGCTGCTCCTCGTAGCTCTAAAGGTGGTTGGTGAATCAAATTTCCATTGATTTGGCATTGGTGACATCTCTTCACAAATTGGACACAATTTGTCTACATTCTTAGCTAATAAAAGCCTTGCCTTATTATCTTCTTTGCAAGCTTAGCCCATTGATGTGTGGCCTATATACACCACTATGGATCCATGACCGTTCTAGCTTCTTTCTCGTTGACATACCTCAATTTTATCCCTTCTAGCATTCTCTTGTACATCAATCCTTGATGACAAGTAAATTATTAGGCCAACCTTCATAATGCAGCTCTGTCCTTTTCACTAGCCTTATCTGGCAAAATTCTATCTTCTAAGTATTTCTTCAAATCATTGAACCATGGCTTCTCGTCCACTTTGATCTCCATTACATAGGGTTCATGTAGCAAGGACCCCATGCTTGTAATATCACTATTGGCCTAACCAACAACTCTTGAGTACTCAGACAAATTGATGCCAAAGAAGCTAAAGAATCAGCCATATGATTCTTATTTATAGGAAGATGGGTGAAGGCACATTACTTGAACCTCTCAATCAACCTTCTTATATGCTCCAAATACGGTTTTAACCTTCCTTTCCTTAGATCCCAATCTTCATTGGCTTGAGAGATAACTAGCTTCGAATCTCTCAACATTTCTATTTCATTGATGCCCCTTGCAATCGCGATTTCCAACCCATAGGCATAGGCTTCATACCCAATCATGTTATTAGTGTCTCTAAACTCCATCTTCTTAGCAAAAGGAATGACTTCTTCAGTTGGTGAGACCGGAATAACTCCTATACTAACAACATTTTGATTGACAGCTTTATCAAAGAATATTCTCCATCCTACTATCAAAGAAATCTAACTGCCATAGTTCATCATCGTCGACTGGATTCATGGCCAAGAATTCTGTAACTACTCTTCCTTTCACTACCTTCTTCGTAACATACTCAATTTCAAAATCTGATAATTGGATGAGCCATCTCGCTAGCTTTCCCACCAAAGATAGTGCTTCACAAAGATACTTCTTCAGATCCTCCTTCGAGACAACCTTAATCTTATAAGATTGAAAGTAGTCCATCAACTTTTTCCAGAGCCACACCATGGCTAAGCACGTTTTCTTCACATAACTATACTTCATCTCATATGGTAGCATTTTCTTACTAAGATAGTAATGGCATGTTCCACGCGGTTCTCATCTTCTTGTGCCAACATAGCACCAATGGCTTCTTCCTCAAGAGTAAAGTAAAGAATTAGATTCTTACTGCATTTTGGCGATCTTAAAATTTGCAGATTCTACAAATACTTCTTAATCTTCTCAAATGCTTCCTAGAATTGATCATTCAAGGTCACTGGTTGATCCCTCTTTAGGAGTCTAAAAATTGATGCACAAACTATTGTGAATTTGGCGATGAATTGACTGATATATTGGATCTTCCCAAAAAATCCTCAAACTTCTTTTTCCGTCATACAAGATAGCATCTCCGTATCGCCTTAACCTTGTTAGGATCTACCTCTATCCCTTTCTGGCCAACTATGAAGCCTAATAGCTTTCCTGAGGTGACACCAAAAATGTATTTTTTTAGATTAAGTTGTAGCTTGTACTTCTTCACCCTTTTTAGGAATCTATCTAATGTTTCAAAGTGACCATCTCGAGTCTTAGATTTCATCATCATGTCATCTACATAGACTTCTATCTCTTTGTGCATCATATTATGAAATAATGTTATCGTCATTCGTTAATAGGTTGCATTCTTCAACCTGAAAGAAGGGCATCACCTTATAACAATAGGTTTCCCACTTCGTAATGAATGCCATTTTCATCTTGTCTTCATTGGCCATCATTATTTGGTTGTAACCAAAAAACCCATTTACAAAAGAGAATATTACGCTAGCAGCAGCGTTGTCCACTAACACATCAATGTGAAGTAAAGAGAAGTCATCTTCGGTGAAGCCTTTTCAAGTCTAAGTAATTAACAGACATTTAGACCCTTCCATCTTTCTTTAGCACTGGCAAGATATTGGCTAACCATTCTAGATACTTCACCACATCTAGAAACTTGGCTTCAATTTGCTTAGAAACTTTTTCCTTGATTTTCTAAGCCCATTCTAGTCTAAACCTCCTTAAATTTTGCTTGACTGGCTTCATGTGCAAATATATTGGAATTGTATGCTCAATGATACTTCTACCAATTCCAAGCAGGTCATCATAGGACCAAACAAAGACTTCTTCATGTTTCTTTAATAATATTTCGAATCTCTCTCTTTATCTTTCTTCAGGAGTTGTATCAAGTGGAAAGATTAATCTCATGAGTTTGATTGGTATTGATGTCAAATATGCTAGTGAAATGCAAATATCATGCACAGTTCCATCAGGAAAGACATCACACAAGTAAGCAAATTGATTTTTAATTGCATTAGACTTTGAAACATAGCCAATATCCTCTTCTTCAAAGAGGCTAGGAATAAATACATCCTCATCGCAAATATCTTTAATTCCTTCTTCGATTAAGGCAACAAGGTCAACGGACGGGTCCATTGGTGGCTCTGAAAGCTTCTCTTCCCTTATCTTCATGTTTTCCATCTCTTCGATCAAGTCATACCCCTTGGAGATTCTAGCTTGAAGGATATCCTTGAAAATTTCAAATACGGGCTTCAACATTCCATTACAAACCCATGGTTCAGTAGCTTCCATATACTCCATATCTTGGGCTTTGACAAACTTGATGAACTTCCCTTTCTTGGGCTCAAAGTCTTCTTTTTCATTAGACACATAACCCAACCCTCTTCTAGTAGTTTGGCCTTTGAAGTTTGCAAGGGATGACAAACCACTTCCATTCTTCCCAAGCCTAGTTCTTGGCAAGTGTCATTGCTTCTTCATTATTCCAGTGACAATTAGATTGACATCATCAATCATGGTTACATGGAAGCCTCCCATGTATGGTACCTCTCTAACGTTCCCCATCCATATTGAATCAGATCTTCTGATGTAAAGTGGAAGGAACTCTACCAAGCGGATGAAACCATGCTCGGCCTAACAAAGTAGCAAAGGTGATAGGAATGTCAAGGACTGGAAACTCAGTCATCACTTCAATTGGTCTAGTCTTCACTAACGCCTTGAAAAGTCCCATGGCATTCCTTTTTGAATCATTATAAGCCCGAATTAGCATCTCACAAGGCTCAAGTTTGTCCTTATCAACACCAAACCTGTGCAATATCTTTATGGGCACAATGTTGATGGTGGACCCATCATCCAACATAGTGCAAGGGGAAATCTTCCCTCCAATCTCTATAGTGATGAATAATGGCTTATTGTGATTCCTGCCTTCTAAAGGCAAATCATCATTCGTAAAGTGATCACACCCTTCTCATTTACCCCCTTGGGTTCTCTTCTGATCATGATAGTCAACATCTCATTTGGAGTGCAGCCATTGATATCCCCACCTTTGCCACAGCCTTTGCCATGGCTTTTCTATGCTTTTGGGATAAGATCAACAAGTCCCAAATGCTAGCATTTACTTGAGTTTTCTTCGACTGTTTAATGACTTGGTCTTTTTCTTCTTTGGCTCCTTCCTTGACAACTTCTTGCCTTTCTCGATAATCTTTTCTTTCTCAATTGGTTTCTGCTTCTCATTCTAATGTTAATATCTACCACTCCTTGTCACTCTTTGGACATCCTCATTCTCTCCTTTGAGTATTTCTCCCTTATGTGTTTCTTCCTCAACTCTCACCTCTTCTTTTTCATCATTATTAAAGTCAGCCTAAAAGTTTGAAAGGGTCTTGACTTTAAAGATGTCATCCTATATTCCCATAACTCTCACTTACTTGCATCTTCTAGGTAAACTTTCCCTTCTCACGAGGTTCTCAACTCGCTTCCTTTTCCTAGCTTTGCAACCATTCTTTACCTTAAGTCTTCTAGGTGGTGGGCCTCTTCTAGCCCCTTTTTGAGCCATCCATTTCTTAGCAAAGGCACTTGTTGATGCAGACTTATTATTGGCGAATGCCTCTTCATCTTCCACCTCAACTTCTTTTTCATCTTCTTTTTTGCTTTTCTTCCCCATGGTCACTAAGGCACACAAGTTTGGGCTCTAAGATATACTTAGCTCGTTCATTGTAATGTCAGACCATCCACCCTTCTTAATGAAAATCTGGGCCACCAAAAGAATGGGCGCTTATTCCATCGTTTCAATGATCTCCTTGGGCCCTTCAACTTGGACTTCTTATTTGTGATCCCCTTTCTAATGGACCCTTTTTGCTACTAAAATTTGGTCTTCTCCCTTCTCTTTGCTCTCTCAGCCTTACTAGATTCACCATTTTCTTCAAAAGAGTTCATCACTTCTTCCTTAGTCAAACTTGACCCAATCATGTTGGTCATTGGGGGAGATACCCGGTTATAGTTGGGTAGTGGATTGTTTCTTGTGTTAGGCTCTTTCAACTCTAGATCGGGAATCTGACCTTTATCAATCAAGTCTTAGATCTCATGGCAGAGACAAGCGCAATCATTAATTTTGTGACCAGACACTTGGTGAAACTCACACTTCTTATGATGCCTCCAATTCCTTGGTAATAGATTTGGAAGATCTCTTGGTGGTAATAGTTGTAAGATCCCTTTGGTTCTCAATCTAACAAAGATCTTTGATAATGGCCTTCCTAAATGACTGAGCTTCCTTTATTGGGCGATTGATTTCACCTCAACATGCTTCGTGTTAGACCTACAAGCTTGATGGTATTGCCCCTGATTTCTTCTAGGGTAGTTATTGTTGCTTCTTTTCTGTCTAGCCTCCAAATCTTCTATTTGGATGCCTGAATCATATAAGTCTTCAAATGTTTTGATTGAAAAACCCGCACGTCTATTGATGAAGGCATGGGATTACCTTACGGACCTGGTCCTTCTTCCAAGGTCTCGTGGTCACCTTAGCTACTTTGGTCCTCAAACGAACCAAGTACTCTAAAAAGGTTTCATTAGGTTTTTAGCGCGTCATCGTCAAATCACTCAAGCTCACCCTAAGCTAGGTATTATGGTGATATTGTTCCATGAATAGCTCAGATAGCTCCTCCCAACCTTCTCAAACTCTTTTGGGAAGGTAATGAGACCATACTATTACATTAGCTTCTAAGGATAGCATGAAGTATTTCAAAATATACTCTTTTAATAAAGGAGTGGTAGCTATAACAGCAACTTACTGTCTTAGATGTGTCTTTGGATTGCCCCTTTTATTGAACTTAGGCAAATCTGACATGCAAAACTTTGTGGAAAATCATTATCTCTAATGAGCAAGATGTCATCTAGTTCTTGACTTCTTTCAGCCCCTTCTTCTTCAAGAGAGATTAGACCTTCTCCATGTCCTTGGCCATTGCTTGACCAATTCGGGCTCATCTTGGTTGGCTGGGCCTTTCTTTCTATCTATATCTTGGCTAGTCTCACCCTTATCACCAACATTACCTTTGGGCGGAGGCTAGCTCATGCAGTTATGCCTATTTTGTAGAGCTTCGATGAGTTAGGTCATTTGCTGTTGAAGCGTGGTTATATTGGCTCTCAATTGGACCATTTCTGGATTGTTGTTGTTGGGTGCGACCATTTCAGCGATTGGTTCCTCTTGCCTTGTTAAATGACCATCTCATCTAACCCAAGCTATAATGGATAAAAAAGAGGTGTTAATGCCATGCATGTATGCATGATATGATGCATGCTCATAGAAGAATATAGACATACTTTCAGCCTTCCAACCTTATTTCTCCCACACACGTGAGGCTGAGTCTCTTTTTCTAGGATTTTTGGCCTCATTCCCAAGTCATCATCATGGGATGTAGGAATGCAAGATTCTCTCTCTTAATTTTATCATTCAAGTTGATGTTGGATTCTCAATGATTATCATAACATGGCTTCTAAATGTCATGATAACCTTAACTCATGGCATATACCTCCCATTTTGTTCTTATGGGTGACTTGACATGTGTCATTCATTCATGGTTCCATAAGATTTGAGTCCATGTTATTCAAATCATGTGGAATTTGCATCCATTGACATGCATTTCAATATGGGTTTTTGACATTCATCCTATTTAAAATTTCTAAATTAATCTACATGGGTTTAAGTCTCAAGGGTCTAATGGCTTGGGCTCCTTCGAGTGAGAGATGCCTCCCTGGGCTGATCTCTTTTTATAAGAATTCTAGTACGTGCTCAAAGGTGGAACACTAACATGAATCATCTAAGGGTCAACTGGAAGAAAAGATTTCTCATGCCAATACCACACGGCTAGTTTAGGTAGTTCGTGCTTATTGTGCGCAAAGTGTAGTGATGCAAGGACTCAAAATAACAAAGCAAGATGTTAGAATTTGGTATCCCAATTGGAATCAACTTCTCTTATCCCTAGTGGAGTCGCCATTGTGAATGGGGCTTTCATCCTGTCATAGTGTTTACGACCACGACACTATGTTAAAGCCTCTTTTGAGACTTAAGGGAATATAAATGAGCCATGGGCATGTTTGGAGAATGAAATTGCCACTCATTTATCCAATTGGGAATGAATAGGGGCAATCTAATCTATCACTTCAGAGAGGGGTTCGGGAAGCTAGATACGAGTCATTCGCTTCACCGAGATCAAAATTTCGCTTCCACTATGGTATACGAAATAAGAATAACTCATGTTGTTATACAGTCCACTTAAGTGGTTCATTTTATGCACACATTTCCATTTTTTTCTTCATTAAGACGTGTGAGGTCTATTCAACTAAAGTAGTTGTATATTCATACAAGGAAAGAGGGAGGAGAATAAAATTACATTTTCTTTCAAACACGGGAGATAGGGGATAGGATTACATCATTATTATTCAACAAATAAAAAAAAATCTATTTCTAAACACTTCATAATATCTATTCATTTATTGATACAAGTCATGGCATATTCATAATATAATCAATCAATGTGAGATTCGATAAACAAGGAATTCCACACCATCATATGTTAGTCTATTCCATATTTATTAAACCTCTACATGCATATTCATACATACAATTATCATTCTTACTTATGGTCCCTCACCGTCAATGTGAGTCCACCAGCAATACATTGCATCATATAATCTTCAATTATAATCATGTTATATTCATAATAAATCAATCAAAATTATAAACAAGGCCATAAACTAAAATCATGGCACTTCTACCTGGTTTTGATATTTCTTATCATAGTAATTCTACCTATTGTTATTCTAGCATAATTCATAACAATTTATAGTATCATGACATTTCTAACCTAAGCATGACAATTCTAGCCTAATACAATCAATCAATATGAATCATGTTCAAGCAATCGATATGGCAATTCAATCAATCAAAGCAATTCTTGCCTCTTTTATGCTAATTCCTAGCATGCTTCAAAAATCATAAGTCTTTCTAGCATGATTCTAAGCATTTGCAAAGAAAATAAAGTCCTAAACATGTTTCCAATAAAGGAGGGAAGGATGACTTGGCATGCATTTCCACCTTACAAAACAAATAAGGATTAAACAATTCATAAAAGCCTAAACATGCTTCTAAGCAAAAATAATAATAATAATAATAATAAATCTTAAACATGCTTATTCTAAAGCAAGAGAAGTATAGAAAAAATAAAGAGATAGAAGATAGAACTGCTCTCAAGACGTACCTTTTTCGGGATTAGAGCAATAGAACGCCTAAAAAATATTTAACTAGAAAAGACTTCTTGAATTCTCAAGTGTGTCTTCAAGAGGGAGAAGAGAGGATTTCAATATGTCAAAAAGTGAGGAGGAGGGGAGTTTATATAGTTGAGTGTTGGATTGAAAAAATGAAGGAGGAAGACAAAAAAGTAAGGTTGGTGGTGTAATTTTCTAAAACTACATGGAGAACAACCGACCGACCATAGGAGGATCATTGCCTAGCAATGGGACAGTCGGCTGGCTATGGGTGGACCATTAGCTAGTGGTAGGACAGACGGCCGATTGTCCTGCAATTGTCGACTGGTGGCGGCCCACCAACCCCTTTATTTTGTATTTTTCAATGCAATCCTCCTTTGACCTTCGTTGATTCGATTGCGCGTAACTTCGAGTACAACTCCGATTCGTGATCCATAAAATTCTATGAAAACTCGACATTCGTACCTTCACAAGGTAAATGACTTATCATTAGATTCCTCTTGGATTAAATTTTGTCATTTTTTAAAGTAATGTGTCAGTTTCTAGAGCTTTTGGTAAGTTTCTTCTCATCTTTGTTCTTTTTACTTCCAAAGGCATTTCAGTCATTTCCAATGCTTGACACTCATCTTCTCTTCATCATCGAGCCTCAAAAAATCTAGTATCTATAGTCCTCCC
Organism: Boswellia sacra; assembly: GCA_013180625.2. Lineage (NCBI taxonomy): Eukaryota > Viridiplantae > Streptophyta > Magnoliopsida > Sapindales > Burseraceae > Boswellia > Boswellia sacra. Next base: position 172,587 of record SNVD02004626.1, on the reverse strand, counting down.
ACAACCGGCTGGCTGTTCCCCTTGTATGTTTGGAAAATCTCATAAAAAACCTTCCTCTTTGGTTTTTTACTTCCATTTTCAACTCTCACCCTCTCCTATATAAACACCCCCTCTCCTCACTTTTCAAGACACATTGAAATCTATTCTCTCCCTCTCTAAGACACACTTGCAAATTCAATGAATCTTTTCTAGTTTCAAAGTTTTTAGGTTGTTTTATATAGCTCTGAACTTGTAAAGGCTATGTCCTGAGAATAGTTCCCTCTTCTCCTTCATCTTTTCTTATTTATTTTTCTCGCTTAGAATTAAGCATGATTAAGTTTATTTTTACTTATAAGCATGTTTAGGGTTTTTATGAATTGTTTTAATCCTTTATTTTTTAAGTTGGATAAACGTGTCAAGGTAAATCCACTTTCCCTTCTTTATTAGAAACATGATGGTAAGGGGCCATTACTTACAATGAATAATTAGAATGAATATATCATGAATATATTCTCAAAGAGGCTTGATAAACATTAAATAGACTCATATATGGTGGTGAGGAATTCATTATCTATCGAATCCCTAATTGAATATTTATATTGAATTTATGATATGCATGAGTATGCAATGAATGCTATGAATGATATTAATGAATTATATGAAGTGTTTAAAAATAGATTTACTTTTATTGTCGAATAACAATTGATGTAATCCTCCTCCTCTTTCCCCACATTTGAAGAAAGTTGTAATTCTATTGTCCTCATCTTTTTCTTTATATGAATATAGAACTACTATTAATTGAAAATCACCTACATGCTTATAAAAGAGAAAATTTGAAATGTATGCATAAAATGAACCACTTAAGCAGACTTTATAAAAATATAAGCTATTCTTATTTGGTATACCCTAGTGGAGGTTGGATTTAGATCTGAGCGAGGCAAATGGCTCGTACCTAACTGCCTGAATCCATCTCTGAAGGGATAAGAGTAGTTTGGGTCCTAAAGCGAGGGATTGGATCACCCCATTCATTCCCAATTGAATAATTGGGTGACAACTCCATTCTCTAGATATGCCCGTGGCTTATTTGTATTCCCTTAAGTCTTGAAAGAGGCTTTGACACAGTTTCGTAATCGCAAATATTCTAGCAGAATGAAAGCCTAGTTCATAGTGGTGGCTCCACTAGGGATGGGAGAAGTTGATTTTGATTGGGATACTAAATTCTAATAGCTTAGTTTGTTATTTTGAGCATTTGCATTGCTACACTTTGTGCACAATGATTTAAGGTTATTAAGACATATAGAGCCATGTTATGATAATCATGAAGAATCCAAAATCAACTTGAATGTTAGAATTAGGATAGAGAATCTTACATTCCCACATCTCATGATGATGACTTGGGAATGAGACCAAAAGTCCTAAGAAAGAGACTTGACCTCACGTGTGTGGGAGGAATAAGGTTGGAAGTTAAATCTCTGTCTATACCCTTGTATCAGGTTGCATCATATCATGCATATATGCATGCATGCATGGCAGTAGCACCTTTGTTTTGCAGCCATCATAGCTTAGGTTATACAAGGTGGTCGTTTAACAAGACAAGAGGAACCAATTGCTAAAATGGCTATACCAAACAATAATGCTGAAATGGCTCAAGTGTGGGCTAACATCACAGTACTCCAACAACAGATAGCCCAACAAAATAGGCACAACCAACCAAATTAAATATCGCTAAAAGGACATGGTGGTGAGACTAGCCAAGGCAGAGATAGGGGGAAAGGCCCAGCCATCCAAGACGAACCTGAATCGATTAACAAATTGGCCAAGGACATCGAGAAGGTCCGATCTCTTTTGAAGAAGAAAAGGTTGAAAGGGGTCGAAGACCTAGATGACATCTTGCTTATTGGGGATAGTGACTTGCCACTGAAATTTCGCATGCCAAATTTTCCGAACGAGAGGGCAATCCAAAGAAACATTTGAGATAGTATGTTGTTATCATTGTTACCACTCCTTTGACAAAGAAGTATATTTTGAAGTACTTCATGCTATCTTTAGAAGATGATACAATAGTATGGCATCATGATTTGCCCAATAAGGTCCACAAGATTGGGAAGAATGGTCCAAACAGTTTGTGGAGCAGTATCGCCATAATACCCAACTAAGGATAACCTTCACGGATTTAGAGATGACACGCCAAAAGCCCAATGAAACCTTTTCAGAGTACTTGGTCCGTTGGAGGGCCAAAGTAGCCAAGATGACCATGAGGCCTGCAAAGAAAGACCAGGTCCGTATGGTAATCAATATGGCGTATGCTTTTATCAGAGATAGGCTTGTAGGCTTTCCAATCAAAACTTTCAAAGACTTGTATGATTCGGGCATCCAAATAAAAGATTTGGAGGCCAGGCAGAAAAGAAGCATCAACAACTACCCTAGAAGAAATCAAGGATAGTATGATCAAACTATTGTGTCATACCACGAGGATGTAGAAGAGCATCAACCAAGAAAGTTCAGTCAATTGGGATGACCCTTATCTGAATTCTTTGAGGAGCTCTATGCCCTTGTGATATTTTCGCTAGTACCAAAGCCTCTATAAAACCCACGTCCGGCCAACAATAAGCATCACAAATATTGTGATTTCTACCAACAAACTGGCCATGTCACTAACAAATGCCACTGCCTTTGACATGAGATACAATATCTGATTGATAATGAAAGAATTCCTAATCCAGAGAAAGAATAATGATTTTTTGAAATGCTTTGCTTTAAGAATGTTATTTTGATGTTTGAACTAAAGGCATGTGAGATCTGTGTTCTTTTGATGATCATTGATAAAATCATGACACTCATTGGAAATAGATTGTTGGTAATGCATGAGATTGTATTGTCTGCATACATGACTTTTTTTGCTAAATGAGTTTTATTCTTGATTCTTCAAAATTTGAGCACAATAACCATGAATTTGAAACTTATGGAAACTTTATGTGAATAGAGCTTTGTAAGACTCTATAATTCATTTGATCACCACTTGAGGCAAAATCCTAGGCTTCACAATATGAGGGAGGTGATTTAGGCCTTCATTGGATCAATTGAACCTTTCAAGCCCACCTATGCTTATTCATTGTCCCTAGTGTAGCCATTGAGCCTAATCAAGCCTTTTCTTTGCCAAACCACAAAATTTATCCTAACATTAGAAAAATTTTTCCTACATAGTACCCTTCACTCATAACATATGAACATTCTACAAAAAAAGTATTGAGAGCCATGCTTATGGGAGAACAAGAGGAATTTGAGAAGTTTTGTGCAATTTTGAGCTAGAAGAAGAAAAAGAAAAAAAAAGAAAAAAGGAAAGAAAAGTGTTAATCCCATTGCTTGTTTGTAAAAAAAAAAAAAAAATTGTTAATCCTATTGCTTGTAAAGTTTAGTGTGTAACCACTCAAAATCAAAAGCAAAGTAGATGGGGTGGATGAAGACTTAAGGTTTAGAGGTGTAGCCATTTAAAATTGAAATAAACATGGTGATGAAAATAAGTTGATACTCTGAATTAAAACCTAGAATGGTTGTATGACTATGAGTAAGTTAACCTTATAATTTCCTTATCTTACCTTGACCCAAGCCTAACATTACAAGCTTGATAAAACCCTAATGATCTTTGATGTTGTGATGACCCTACGTTAGTGGAGAGTAGTGTGAAAAGCAGGCTTATGGTAGTCCTTCTATCTTTAGAGGTTGATCACTAGTTTCTATTTGCATAAAGCTATCCGAGTCTTAGCAAGTGAGGTATGATTGGCTATGCACACGCGCACACATGAAGAATCTTGAATGAAGCAATTCTAGCATTAGAATCGAAATTGTGAACAATTACGATGTCAATGCATTACCTTTGAGCTATCGAATTTGAGAAATCTTTTGAAGAATTCAAATGTGAACCAAATTGATGCACAACTCACATTTAGCATTCCAAGTTATTGTTGAAGGATATTGGATATGTTAAAAACATGTTAAGAAGAAGAAAATCTACCAGCAATTCCCATCAATGGTATCAAAGAAGGCAACCTTGCCACCAACAGTGAAGAAGCAAGATATGTGGAAGAAGTTAGCCATTTCGTCTAGTATGGATGTTTACAAAGAAGGAGGAATAATGCATTTGAAGCTAGATGAAGAAATTCCCTAAGATAATACTAAACTCTTTATACAAGGGGCAAAGAATTACTCAATCATCTTAAGAAAAGATAAAAAGCAGAGGGCAAAGAATTACCCTAACCATCTTGAAAATCATGGCAGATAGAACTGAATCAATCATCTCTAAGGAACCGTAAGAAATGGTGCTTGAAATAGGCAAACTGACTATTCACTGGAGGATTGTTTCGAGCATTTAAAGATTCATTGCACGAGTTCGTAGTACCAAAAGTCTCCCCATGCTCATCGCAAAGTTATCCTTAATATCCTCTAATAAGAAGAACAAGTTAGCCTAAAGTCAATCCACCCCCTTAATGGTCACCTAACCCTATAGAAATACACATTTAGCATAAGCATACAACATGCATACATGAAGCATAAATCCTTTTCTTATAGGAAGCATAATCCAAAACGGAGCATAGTCTAGAAGTGATTGGATTTTGTAGAATCACAATGCAGTGTGAAATATTGGTAGTAATCGCAAAGGAAATAGGCTCAACACCTAAAGGAATAGCAGCAACAACATGATGTGCAAGCCGCCTGTATCAGACAACTCAATCTTGATGAGCCCAAATGGAAGAAGCACAATATGCAACCCATCTGGATCAGGTAATTTAGTCTTCATAAGATATAATAGAAGCAGCATGATGTGCAAGACACCAAGATCAGGCAATTCAGTTTTGATGAGACACAATGAAAGCGGCACGATGTGCAACTCACCTGGATCACACAATTCAGTCTCGATGAGACCCAATGAAAGTAGCATGATGTGTAAGTCATCTGGATCTGGCAGTTCAATCTCGATGAGACCTAGTAGAAGTAGCATAATGTACAAGCTACTTGGATCAGGTTTCTTAGTTCAACACGACCTAGCTTAGGCTTTTTGATTCAACACGATGTGCAAGCCACCTAGATCAGGCTCTTCGGATTAGCATGATGTGCAAGGCAACTAGATCATACTCCCAAGTCAGCACGATGTGCATATTGCCTGGATCCGATAGCTCAGTCTCAATGATGTTGACCCAGGTATGGCAACCCAAGAGGGGGGGTGAATTGGGTTTTTATTTATCAAAACGGATTTAGAAAACTTTTCTTGAAAGATCAAAATTAGTTCACTCTTTCTTTGAAAATAAAGGTGAAGAAGATGAAATTAGAATTTATCAAAGATGCAATCAAAAGAATAATAATGATGAACAATCACAAGTGCAAGTAAATGTAAAGAGGAAAGGGATAGAGAGAGTGCAAACTCAATTTACGTGGTTCGGCAAACCTTGCCTACGTCCACGGGCTCCTAGCTCCACGAGCTAAGCTTTCCACTAAGTTGTAGAAATCTTTACAACTTGCTTGATGAACAACCTCACCAAGACTTTTTCTTCCAACTCTTGATAACACCACACCAAGAGTTCTTCTTGATGAACAACCTCACCAAGGCAACTTCCTTCAACTCTTGATAACACCACACCAAGAGTTCTTCTTGATGAACAACCTCACCAAGGCAACTTCCTTCAACCCTTGATAACACCACACCAAGAGTTCTTCTTGATGAACAACCTCACCAAGGCAACTTCCTTCAACTCTTGATAACACACAACAAGAGTTCTCTCAAGGATAACTATTATCCTTTACAATAATATCTCACTCTCACCACAATACAAGAACAAAGATAATTTTTACAACAAAAGTATAACTCTCTTCAAAGAGTAGATAAATAATATAAAAGCTCTCTAGACTTGATATTTCTCTTGCTTTTTGCTTGATAAAATGCTTCTCTTGCACTTCTTGAATGCATGGGAGAATGGCTCCTTTTATAGGCAAATGAGATGAACTTAATCAAGTGAAGACACCAACTCCAAATTTTCTGCCCACCATAAAAACCGTAATTTTGTCTTCCATTTTTGTCAATGTTCCGTTTGAAATTTGAAAATCTGCAAAACATAAAAGATTTTCACATTTGAATAAGCTTTCCAACGCATTAAGAATCAAGTCATTTGGATATCTGTAGCTCAAGATATGGCCAAAACACCATTCGGTGCTCATGTGACTTGATTTTTCTTTCTTGTGTCAGTCCACCAAATTGAATGATAATTCTGTCAGCCTTCCGTTTGAAATTTGAATTTCTTCAAAACATGAAAGATCTGCATATTTGAATAATATTTCCAAAACATTAAGAATCAAAGCATTTGGATATCTCTATCTTAAGATATGGCCAAAACACCATTCGGTGCTCATGTGAGTTGATTTTTCTTCTTTGTGTCAGTCTACCGAATTGCATGTCAATTATGTTGGCATTCTGTTTGAAATTTGAATTTTTTCAAAACATATGAAATGTTCTTCATTAAGTAATCTTTCCAATGCCATAAGAATCAAGTTATTTTGATTTTTCTAGCTCAAGATATGTCCAAAGGAGTATTTGGTGCTCATGTCAGCTGCTTCCATTTGTCTTTCAACTTGCATGATGATTTGGACAACCTTGCACTTGAAATTTGAATTTCATTAAAACATATGAAATGTTATAAATTGAGTAAGCTTTTCAAAGGCTCAAGAATCATGTCATTTGGATATTTGTAGAGATATATATGACCAATTGATTGAACATTACTCATGTGACACATTCCTTGAGTCAATCCTTGTTCTTAAACTTTTGTGCCTTTAACATGTAGTTTTCTCCTTAGCTTCAACACTTCATTTTAATAAGCCTCTTCTTGATTTTAAAATTATTTCAATGATCTTACTCTTGCACATAAATAAACATGTTAGTAAATCTCAATTAATCAATGTGTATTGTTATCATCAAAATTATCATGTAGCCTTGGTAGAACCAAGTTTGAAATGCAAAGATCCAGGTACATTTACCATTCCATGCACCATTGGTAGAACCAAGTGTGAAAGGGCTATGTTAGATTTAGGAGCATCTATTAATGTCATGCCATATTCTATTTATGCTTCTTTAAATCTTGGACCTCTTGCGAAAACTAGTATTACCATTCAACTTGCTGATCGTTCTAATGCATATCCCAAGGGAGTTGTGGAAGATGTGCTTGTGCAGGTGAATCAATTGGTTTTCCCAGCAGACTTCTATGTTCTTGAAATGGAGGATGAGACATCTCCTAATCCAACACCAATTCTTTTAGGGAGACCATTCTTGAAAACTGCTCGAACTAAGATTGATGTTCATGATGGCACTCTCACATGGAATTTGATGGCAAGGTGATCCGTTTCAATATTTTTGAGGCAATGAGGTACCCTAGTGACTTGCATTCTGTTTTTGCAGTTGATGTTATTGATTCTTTGCCACAACAACATTTTGAGTTAACTCGCAAGAATGGATTGGATGTAGCTATTAGTGAGCACATAGGGACAGAAAATTCTAAGGAATCAAGAATTTTTATACAAGTGTCCAAAGAAATGGAGGAAGCTATGGCATGCTTAGATAAGACTATAGCTATAATCACAAACAGGTATGATGTTTCGTACATTAAATTGCCTTTATCTAATGAGAAACTTCTTCCTTCTATGATGAAAGCCAATACCTTGGAGCTTAAGCTACTTCCAGATTATTTGAGGCATGTGTTTTTGGGTGAGAATGATTCTTTGCCAGTTATAATAGAAATGGGCCTTGCACCACTACAAGAAGAGAAACTCGTCCAAGTAATTAGAGATCACAAAATAACTATTGGGTGGACGATTGCTAACATCCAAGGCTCAGCCATATGCATGCACCATTTATTGTTGGAAGAAGGATCCAAGCCCACTAGAGAAGCACAGCGGAGATTGGATCCTCCCATGATGGAACCAACGTCGGGCTGAGGACGTTAAACCAAGCGCTTATTGGGAGGCAACCCAATGTTTTTGCAAAATAAATTAAAAAAAAGAAAAGAAAAATAAAATAAGGTAATAATGATCGATTTTTGTATCTCGAGGAGATTCCTTTCGTAGGCCATCAAATTGATCAAGTTTTATCTCTCTTTGCCATCTGTCTCATTTGTTTTTATATTTTTTACTTGTTTTTTACTTTTGTTTGCTATTGTGTTGTTATCTCTTTTATGTATCTTTAGTTTCGTTTCTGCTCTTTTCTTTTCCTTTTGTTTAATTTGATTATTTCGTACTTCGTGCTCATTTGTGCAACAACTTAAGGAAACACCGAAACAAGAGTTGAAGCCATTGCTTGAAGGTTTGAAGCGTGCATATCTTGGAGAAGAATAGACTCAAACGAATTATTGGTAATATCTTTCCTTTTCTCCTCTTCAATGGATGCCGATATCTTTCTGTCGAACCTTCGTAAATATTTTCCTTCACTTCCTTAAAATGCTGTGTTTAAAATTTATAAAGTAAGGATGACTAGACTTTGGGTATTGATGCTCTTAAATGTGCCTGCGGATATCCGATGGCTTATCGAAGCCAAGGTGAGATTGTCCGGTGAGCCGGACATTAATCTCGCAAAATACATGCCTGGTCTAGGAAAAAGCTACTACGCCAAGAGGCGAAGAGCGAAAAGGTTACAAGTATGTTATAATGTGCTAGATGGAATTGTAACCAAACTTGTCGTTCATTAGGTTTTGCGTCCAGGAATAGAGAAGATAAACTTTCATTTATTAAGAATGGTTTGAGTATGAGTCGCTGGATAATGTTTTGTTAACTCTCGAGTCACATTCTTGTGGACTTGTTCAGCGTGAATTGCTTAATCTATGGACACAATTTCGTAATGAATTGCAGTGTTATAGTTTAGGAAATCTGACTAAAAACAACCCTGTTTGCCAGTTTATAAGAAAACTGGATGGAAAGCAAATCCCCGACTCATAGAAGGCGTTTCAGCCGTTACTGGACGTAAAACCAGAGGAAGATGTGAGCCACAATCACAACTATTTGTATATTTGAATGTGTGTTGTTGTTGTCGAATTTTATTTTCTTCTTGTTTCGTTTGATCTGATTATCATTGTTGTTTTTGTGTTGTTGTTGTTTGTTGATTTTGTTTGTTTTAATTTCAAGTTTTCTTTTTGAAAAACCATATGACTACCCTATGGCATAAGTACACGTGGGAGACAAGTGTGGAGGTTTTGTCAACCTTCACCGAAAGTGTATCTCCATTTTTTATGCTTCACGTGGGAGACAAGTGTGGGGGTTTTGTCAACCCCCGCCGAAAGTGTATCTCCAGTTTCTATGCTTCACGTGGGAGACAAGTGTGTAGGTTTTGTCAAACCTCGTCGAAAGCATATCTCATTTTTTCAAATCTTGGGGCGATAAATCTGCATCGAGCAACCCCCACCGAAAGTATGTCCCCATGTGACAAAATTTGAGAGTTTTATGGGTGTATATATACATTCTGCATATTTTCATATGTCATTCCATAACCTGTCTTGCAATTGAAAAGCATAATATCTAACGTGTCTTACACAAGATTAGAGCACTTGTAGAAATGGAGAAAACACTAATTCGGCGATTCCAAAATATATGCGTATTTTGTGGATCGCAATTTGGTAAAGATGGAGAGTTTACAACAGCAGCTCTTGATCTTGGTAGGACATTAGCTACGAGGGATATTCATTTGATTTATGGAGGGGGTAGTCTTGGGTTAATGGGGTGTGTGTCGATAGCTGCATCCCTAGGAGGGAGCAAAGTTCTCGGCATTATCCCTAAACCATTAGCTGTACGAGATATCGTAGGAACACAATCGGGGAAGAGTTACAGGTCTCTAGCATGCATGAGCGTATTGCACATATGGTCATTAAATCTGATGCATTTATAGCTTTGCCCTGTGGTTATGGTACATTTAGAGGAGATATTTCAAATCACCTCTTGGGCACAGCTAAACATCCATCGGAAACCCATTGGTTTGTTAAATGTCAATAATTTTTTTGATGGTTTGTTGTTCTTTCTTGATCAAGCTATAGAAAAAAACTTCATCTCACCGTCAGCGAGGCAAATCCTGGTTACAGCTTCAACTGCAGAGGAGTTAATTGATAAACTCCAAGAATTCGTCTATTCGCCTGATCCAACAACGGCTTGGATAGATTGGTTTGGAGAAGGCAATAAAAGGCGTAGACTGGATTTAACGCTCCATCTGTAATCTCTATCTATTGGTTTGCTTCGTTTTTGTTTACTTTCTTTTTAGTGTGTTTAATTGAGATTTTTCATGTCATTTCTTTTGAGTTTTTTTCAGGTTATTTCTTTCGCCCCAGGTAATATTTTCTAGTCATGGCTTTTAGAGTGGTGGCTTAAAAAGTTCAATTCCTCTTGAAATGCATTCTGGATCTCTTCAATCCATAATGGCTGAATAAGGAGGCTAACTTCTAAACTTTTTAGGCCCATTCTAACTGACTTGTTTTTGTTTGCTGGCTTGTTGGACTTTGTTATTTTATGAGTAAGTTTATTTTTGTGTAATTTGGAGTTGTTATGTGTTTTTGTCTTTATCAGTTTCGATTAAAAAAAAAAACATTGTGGAAAAACCTGAGAATGGCAGAATATGGGGTTTCCTTAACTCTTGAAACGCATTCTCTCTAAATAAATCGTTAGTTTGTTTATTTTATGTTGTTTGAAGTGTCTTGTTTCTTGTTTTGTTCTTCATAATAAAGGTATATAGGCTGGAAACCTTAAGTCTGCGGGCTACTGTCCTAAGGATTGTTGAAATATACAATCTTGACTCAGGTGTAACAACGCCACGTACCTCTTTTCTTGCATTTTGTGGGTCGATGATAAGATAATGATTGAATTAAGAATAACTCTTGGAAAATGATAAATGATGTATGGATCCGTGTGCTTGAAATGTATATTGGTTTTTGCTTTACCTTTGATTCCTTGCACAACATTGAGCACCGAGCCATTATCACTGAGTTATTTGTTTACTTAGAGAAGGTTTATGCAATTTAAGTGTTTCTTCAGATTTCAGTGAATTCTAGAACCTGTTTGATGGTCACTCGAGGCGAAATCCTAGACTGTGCAATATTGGGGAAATGATTTAGGCCATCTTTGGACCGTTTGAGCCTTAATAGCCAACCTTAATTGAAATTGATCCCTAGTTACCCCTTTGAGCCTCTATAAGCTTTTTTTTTTTTGTTAACTCACTAAAAGATTTCCTAACCTCAAATGAATTTCTTTTCCAAACAGTTTGTCCCTTACCTATGAGCATGTAGATCATTCATGATTACATTTTGAGCTATGTTCTATTTTTGGGAAGTTAAAGGACGTTGGATTGTGCCATGAGCAATGAAAGTGAGTTTTATTGTGTTAGTAAAAAAAAAAAAGAAAGAAAGAAAGAAAAAAAACACTCTGTACTTATCTTCCACGTACATTGAGGACAATGTATTGTTTAAGTGTGGGGGAGGGGAATTGCAGCAATTAAAAAAAAAAAGAAGGAAAAAAAAAGAGAAAAGAAAGAAAAAAAAGCAAAAAGAGATCTATACCCTTGAGTGCTATTAAAAAGAATGAAACAACAAAGTGTGGGGGTGCAATTTCTTTTGTGTTAAAAAAAACATTAATAAAAAGAGAGATCGAGTGCTGTGAATAAATTTGGGGGAGTCGCTTGGTGAATTCGAACGAATTTTTTTTTTTATGTTATGTGGTTGAGCTCTACATAATCTTGAATGATTTATGTGTTTGTAGGTGATTTGAGCCAAATTCTTATCCTTTATCATACCTTCACCCAAGCCAAACGTTGCAAGCTTAATAAAGTCCTACTTGATCCTTGGTATTATGCTTGTCTATATTGGTGGAGAGTGACTTGAAAAGCAGGCCTATGGAGTTCATTTATACACATATCTTCAATATTAAATACGATTCATTTTTATGCATAAACTCATTCGAGTTACAAGTGATTATGTGAAAATGGCTCTACACACACACAAAAGGAATTAAAGTAGAGCGAAACTAATCTTTGAAATGAAATTTTTTTGATCAAGTGCATAATTTTGAAGTTTTCCTTGGGTTATAATTAAGTACAATCTTTGAGGCCTATTTGCAAGTTGAAGCATTTGTGTTGTTTTAATTTTTCTTCGGTTCTGTTTCGATCTAATATCGTTGTAGTTGCTCGAGGACTAGCAAAGTCTAAGTGTGGGGGAATTTGATAAGTGTCTATTTATATATCATTTTCTTATCAATTCGTCCATGTTTCTTTGCTATATTCCTTGGTATTTTTATGTTTTTGTGTGGTTTTGATGTTTGTAGGAGTTTTGGAGCAACTTGCACAAAAATGGAGTAAACCCCTTCATTTTCACCTCTGCTAGTCAACCATCTTCTCGGATTTAATTGTATTGATATACAATGAACCCGATGACATATCATATACCGTTGAAAAGCTCTCGAAGTCTATTTTTGGAGAAATTTACGGTTTATGAATCCATTCAGTGTACCGAAAGTTGTAATCAAAACAGTGTGAGAAGTGTAGAAATGTAATTCCACACATCACTGTAGCATGTATAATACGGGACACTGTAGCACGTTACTGTAGCAGAGTATTTAAAAACATTTTAGGGTTTTATTTTCATAACTTGAAGAGGGGAGAACGTGGAGGAGGCTGCATCTTTGGATTTCTCTCATCTCTTGGAGTTCTTGAAGTAGATTGAAGGCTTGAAAAGAGGAAGAACTACAAATCCTAAGAGATTTCATCAGATTTGCTAAGTTTATCATTTCCCTTTCATCTTTTGGAATTTTTATGTATTGTATTGTATTTATGACATTTTTAAACATGTGTAACTGAATCTGAATTGGTTGAGGGTGATTTCAAAGCCCTTGATAGGGTTGTTGTGAGTTGATTGTGCAAGAAGTTGTTATCCAATTCTCTAATTGAAGTTGCTTGTATTTTCCCATGTCTAATGCTTATGATTGCTTGCTGGATTGTATTTGGGTTGCCAACTGAATATAATCTGGATATTGTCTATTGCTAGACTAGAAATCTTGATCCGTAATTGTCTTGAATTTCTAATCCTTAGTAGCAAAATTGTGATCAGAGATTGCAATTGGAGAATACAACCTAAGTTCAATAATCCGAGCTTGTGTGTTTATTGCTTAGATCAACCTATCTTTCTTATCGTAATGCATCCATTGAATTAAATTTAGAGAGCTTGTTCTAGGTTGTTTAATGGATAGAGATTAATTAAAGAGCCTGTTTTATTTAACAACAAAGTAAGGAAAGATTGGGATAACAGAGCTTGTTGTTATCCACGGTTGACAATTTCAATGGTGTAATTAGATGACAATTCTATGATTAATTCGCAAATCCATATCTTGTGGTAGAGAATAATCCCTTAACCAGATTTCTTTCGTTGTGTATTTCTCAATTGATTTAACTTTGCATTGTATTATTCTTCATTTGTGTTTCGTACTAAGTTTAGTTAATCAATCAACAAAACCCCCCATTTATTCTGTTCTCGCTTTCGAATAACATATTTAATTAGAATCAATCCTCGTGGGAAAGATATCTTACTCATCACTTTATTACTTGTGCGACTAGTATACTTGCTAGTTTCGAACGCATCATCAAGGTTTATTTATTTTAGCACTTCACATGCATATCATTATCGGGTTTGCTTGCTACATGTTTCATTTTCAGTAAATTCGCATAAGCTAGGATGCATGCTTTTATGCGTACTATAAAGTGCAAATGAAATTGTGTACATAATGATTTTGGTTCAAAGATTATGTACTCTAAGATGGATGACCTTCTTTATTACAATAATTGATTGTTTTAAAATCTTGAATAAGATGTTAAGCACCCTCTATACTTTATTTTTAAATAGGAATCTAAGAATCTAAAGAAGTGGACCTAAGATGGTTGACCTTTCATCCTAAAGTACTTTATTTTTTAATCATTTCCTTCTAGTTTTCGAGACAATTAGGATGTAAAGCAGGGGCGAAGGCAACTTAGGTTGAGCTCGCCTTTGGAAAATTTTGAAATTATATATATAAACTATTTGTTAGAGCCATCAACCCAGCGCACACAATCTTGACTTTTGAAAACATATTTGAAGCCATGGTTTTTTAAAAACTATAGAGTCCATTTCATTTCTATAAGCAAAATAAATAAATAAAGCCCATTCATATTTATAACTTTATAAGCAGCAAAGTTTAAAAGCCCATTTATAGAACTTTATAATTAACTAAGACCAAGTCTTATCAATTTTTCCCCGAACTTAAAGAATTAGAGAATTCTTCAATTCAATTTCACTCTCTCCCATCTCTAAGCTTCCGACTTGTTAATTCCAATCTTGTCGTTATAGAGTGCTCCAAAGTCCAATTGGTTCAACATTTCTTCATCTTCAATCAACAATAACTAATTAGGTAAGAAAAATTGTAACTTCCATTATCATTTATTTTACAATATTGCTCCTTGATTTATTAGCATTTTTTTGAAATTTTTATTTTCATTATAAATTTATAATGTTTTAATCTAATATGATTTAATTTAATTTGATGGATTAATTAATTTATTTCTCAACAGAAAATATACATAAATATTTGAAATTTTATAATAACAAAAGCAAAGTCTTTTTTAACTTTTTTTGTTGGATTATTAGATTTTTTTTTTAATTCTAGGTACCAGGAGTTCAAGTTTTTTTTTTTAATTCTAGGTACTAGGATTTCAAGTATTATGTGTATTATTTATAGGATTTCAAATTTTTCATAGCATAACTTTTAAGATATTCGATGTAGTATTTTATTTTGTTAAAAAAATAGACATAAATGTTCGAAATTTTATAATAACAATAGTAAAGTCTTTTTTAAACTTTTTTTTGTTGGATTGTCAGAATTTTTATTCTTAATGAATTATTGGTGTAGGAATCTATTTGAATACTTCTAAGATTTTTTTATTTTTTATTTAGTTTTAAAATAGAAATAAATGCTTAAAATTTTATAATAACAATAACAGTCTTTTTTTTTCTTTTGCTAAAATTTTATTGATTGAGTTATTTTATTTGATGTAGTGATGGAGAAATATTTCAAAAGAAAATTAACATCACCAATTCTTTTAGAGAGAAATCAAGATGGTACAAACAAATATGATACTAAGAACATATTATCTAATCTTCTTATGGCTCCTGGCCTACGGCCTTGAATTTCTGATTAGAATCCCAATATTTGAGATCAAGTTTGAAAGGCATTCTTGCAAAAGGGTCCTTGTCAACCTAGAGACCATGAATTTCCTTTGAAGAAATGTGGACAACTATTAAAACAATTTGTTTATTCTTGGTTTGATGACTATCCCGATTCGTTAGAATATAGTATAACAAAGGATGCAACATTTTGTCTTTATTGCTATCTTTTCAAGCCAAAACTAGTTATAAAAAAGGTGGTGAGTGTTTTGTTGATGAAGGTTTTTCCAATTGGAAGACAGAAATTATTAGCCAACATTTTTGAGGTCCCACTAATATTCACAATGAAGTTAGGAGAAGATGCAAATCATTAATGGATCAAAACCAACAAAGTGAAACATTTTTCTCTAGGCATTCAGATCAAGCTTGACATGACTATCAAACTCACTTGATTACTTTAATTGATTTTATTCGATTTCTTTTAAAACAGGGACTTGCTTTTCATGGCAATGATGAATATGAAGATTCTAGCAATATAGCTAACTTTCTTGACCTTTTACAAGTCCTTGTAGATCACAATGAGAATATTAAAGCTATTGCTTGAAAAATGCTCTTGATAACCTGCAATTTACATCTCCTAAGATTCAAAAAGACATTGTTAATGTTGTTGCAATTGAATCACTAATGTCATCATTAAAGAGATGGGTTATGCACTATTTTCCATTTTGATTAATGAATCTCAAGATATATCAATGAAAGAGCAAATGGTTGCGCTACATTATATGGATTCGAATAGAGTTGTAGTTGAATAGCTCATAGGGATTGAACATGTTACTAGTACTACTTTTGATTCACTTAAAGCATCAATGGATAACCTTCTTTCAAGGCATGGATTATGCATCTCTAGAATGTGTGGGCAAGGTTATAATGGAGCTAGTAATATGCAAGGTGAGATTAATGGTTTTAAATATTAATTATGAATAAGAATAACTGTGTTTGTTATTTTCATTGTTTCTCTCATCAACTTCAATTAGCATTACTTGCCATTGCAGGAAAACAAGGTGTAGTTGATATTATTTTTAGTGTTGTTACTAATGTTGTGAGTGTTGTTGGGGCCTCATCTAAACATCATCATATTCTTCAAGTGAAAGAAGCTATTGAGGTTATCTAAGCACTCAATGATGGTACTTTTTCAAGTGGGTAAGGATTAAATCAAGAGACCATATTGAAATGTTATGGTGATACAAGGTGGGGTTCACATTTTGCTACTTTAATGAGGATAACTCTTATGTTTTCAATAATAATTGATGTACTTGAAATACTTGTTGATGATGGAACAATGCTTAAGCAAAGATATGAAGCTAAGACATTATTGATGTGGATGCACTCATTTGAATTTGTATTTACTCTTCATTTGATGAGAAATATAATGGTTGTAACAAATAAATTGTCACAAGCATTACAAAGAAATGATCAAGATGTTGTGAAAGCAATGAGGTTGGTTACATTATGTAAAAAACAATTACAATCAATGAGGTTGGTTACATTATGTAAAAAACAATTACAAGCAATAAGAGAAAGTGGATGGGATTCTTTAGTTCATCAAGTCTCTTCTTTTCGTGTCAAACATTTTATTCATGTTTTGATTATCGAGGTTGTGTATCTAAATCAAGGGCGATCACCATGCAAAGCTTGGAATATCACAAACTTGCATCATTATCATGTTGAGCTCTTCTATGCCATTTTAGATACGCAACTTCAAGAGTTGAATAATCATTTTAATGAGGCTAACACTGAGTTACTTCTTTGTTTGCCATGTCTATGTCCAAATGAATCATTTTGTACTTTTGATGAGCAAAGAACTTATATGCCTTGTACAATTTTATCTAAAAGAATACTTTTAAATGGAACTTATGGTGCTTGAGTTTCGACTTGATCCTTATATCATTCACCTACATTCTAGTGTTGAATTTTTAGGATTGAAAGGGATTAGTGATCTTGCAAGGCATATGGTTAAGACTAAAAGAGATAAGGTATATCCACTAGTTTATATGCTTGTGACATTAACTTTGATCCCACTTGGTACAACATCCGTGGAGAGGGTATTTTTAGCTATGATATTGTGAAGAACCGATTACGAAATTAAATGAATTAGATGAATGACAGTTTGATTGTATATACATAGAAAAAGACATAATTAGTAATACTGAAAAAAAAAATATTGTATAATCTTAAGTATTTATGTTTGTTACTTAATAATGAAAATTTTGTAGCCCTATCTTGATAAAATTTCAAGCTCCATCCCTAACCTAGAAAAAGAAAATACGGATTATGATTCAAAATTAAGGAATAACTTTATTTTAGAGAAGTAACCATGCTTTTAATTGGGTTAATGAAAGTTGTTTTTTCTATTCTCACCTATTCAATCAATATAAACTTTTAAAATTACTTAATTTTATTTTAGATTGTTATGGACCACTGATATGACCCAATGATTTATTTTTCTCTCATTACCAATAATGAGAATTTTATACTTGTATCATAGAACTTTCCTATCATCAATGAGTAACTAATAAGATTTCATTGTTGTCAACTATGTAGCATAAGTAAATTATTTTCTATTACATAATTATTTGTAGTCAAAGTCATTCTTTTTCTAGTTACCTATATATACGCCCCTATAAGAGTGAGACTCAATAGTTCATTTTACAACTGCATAAGAGAGAGAGAGAGAGAGAGAGAGTGTGTGTGTGTGTGTGTGTGCGTGCACGCGTGTGTGTGTAGATAATGAATTGAAATATTTAAGAGAAGTAATATCTTTCAAGGAACAATTCTAATATCAAATTCTCCATCTCTCCATAGATGAAAAATTAATTAAATAAGGGGGTTGGTTACCTATCGATAGTAACTTAACTACGAGAAAAACTAGCATACTTGTCAGTATTTTTTCTAGTTTTTTAAAAATTGACAAGTATTGTATGATTTCTAAAGTCAAATTAATACATGTCACTCTTAAAAACACTATACTAATTATTGTCTCTTTTTAATTTAGTGTCACCAAGTATTTGACCCAAATTTTATGAAGTAACAAGCAATTGAAACACATAAAAAAGGAAAACTATAGAAATCTCTCTTTACTTGGATTAAAAAACCCATAGAAACCCATAGATATTACTTCTCTTAAATATTACTTTTGTGTGTGTGTGTGTGTGTGTGTGTGTGTGTGTGTGTAGATAATGAACTGAAATATTTTAAGAGAAGTGATATCTTTCAAGGAACAATTCTAATATCAAATTCTCCATCTCTCCATAGATGACAAATTAATTGAATAAGGGGGTTGGTTACCTATCAATAATAACTTAACTACAAGAAAAACTAGCATATGTGTCAGCATTTTTTCTAATTTTTTAAAAATTGACAAGTATTGTATGATATCTAAAGTCAAATTAATACATGTCACTCTTAAAAACATTCTACTAATTTATTGTCTCTTTTTAATTTAGTGTCACTAAGTATTTGACCCAAATTTTACAAAGCAACAAGTAATTGAAACACATAAAAAAGGAAAACTATAGAAATCTCTCTTTACTTGGATTAAAAAACCCATAGAAATCAAATCAATCCTCTCTTTGCCTTAACTTACTCTCTTCTTCTCACTGTCACCCATCTTTTCTACTCGATCGCTCTCAGCTCCTATCTTCTCCACTCGCTCTTATTGCCTATCTTCTCAATATCCTCTCATCCTTTTTGCTTGTTCTGTTAGTGTCCCAGGTTTTGAAAGTTGATACTTCTCTGTTATTCACCATGTTAATTCAAGTCAACTTATCAATTCGCTATGAGAAGTCTTCTTGGATATCTTCACTTGTTCAAAGGCTTTGCTTTGCTCATTCTTCGTTACCATATCTAACAAGCTTTAATCCAAAGTATGTTTTTGTTTGTTGTGATTTTTTCCTTGTTGAAATCAAGTTGGAAATCCACCAATCACCTTTAAGTGGAACAAAATCGAAAACTTTTTGTAGTCTCTTTCTCTCTAATAGTCATTTAATTTTCGATCTCTCTTCATTAGGGTTTTCTTTTGCTTGTGTGTTTGTGGATGGGGCTTCCATCTAGCTAGAGTCGTGGTGACCTCAGCACCGCTTTTTTGAGTTTTATTAGGAGATTTAGAGGGTCATTAGACCAAGCCACGGAGGCAAGGTCTGAAGAAATGAAATAGAGTTGCCATCTGGGTAATTAACCACGAGAAAAGTGTAAGTAATGGTAGTTGATCTCTCGCTTCTGGACCTAACTACCCGTCACCCCTTAAGAGTTGGGTTCGGGAAGTTAGGTACGGACTTTTAGTTTGCCTAGACGAAGTCTAGCCTCCTCTATTGGGGTGGGATTTCTAGTTCATCAATTTTATCCATCTTGATCCTAGATTCATTTTTACATACAATCAAGTTTTATCTTTTTCATTACATGTGGGGTGAAACAGTTATATACATTCATAGAAAGAGAGTGGAGAATAGAGTTACAATTTCCTTTCAAACATAGGGAATTTTGGGGACGGGATTATAACAGTTTGTTCCAATATTGCATAAAGTAAATGATAAATCGTATAATGAGAGTTATAAATGACTTAAGCTGCCACTTCATAATTCATGCAAATAAGATAATTGACTTTAGACATACCAAAATGAAAGAATTAATATGTCATGCATTGCTAAGCAAACAATAAGCAAATATTTTATAAATAAAGAGAAAAAAATTCATGATCTAGCCTCAAATGGGCATGCGCCTAATTTTAAAAGAGGCTTGTGCCTCTGGTTGATCAAGATCAAGAACAAGCACACACCTATTCATTGCTAAAATCAAGTTTTCTTGTATTTAAACTAGCAATGATCAGTTGTGGCTTAAGTGAATAGCATTCTAAAAGGGAACGAAATTTTGGCTAAGAATCGCATTACATAACATTCTAATCAATCATCCATCGTTCAAATTCTAAGCATTCGTACATAATCAAGGCACCAATTGCTAACATGGCATAATTATAATTGCTAAGCATATATTTCTAAATCAAGCATGCATTACTAAACTACTTCGATCCTAATCATACTTAACTAACAAGCTAGCTAATTAACTAACTTTTTAATTAACTTAACTAAGAAACTAACTAAATAACTAATTAGACACTAACTGAACATTACTTCTAAAGCATGCTTCTAAACATGGTAATAAACCAAAACATGCCATTACTAAATTATTAAAGAAAACTAAGAAAAGAATTAAGGAACTAGGCCATCAATTATGTACCTTTTTCAAGGGTAATTACCTCACTCCAAAGCTTGAACTTGGAGAAAGCTAGATTGTCAAGGATTTTTTTTAGAGAAAACCTTGTCTAAAACAAAGTATTTAGGAATTAAGATTAATGCTATTCATACAAACTATTTATACAAACTCACATATACAAACTGATGTGGCATCATTATATGATAGCCACATCAACCATGTTAATTAATGTCATTTATTATTAATATATATTTATCAAATCTCTATATTTATTTATCAAATCACATTATGCCACGTCAGTTTGTAAAGATAAGTTTGTATAAGTAGTTTGTAAGAGTAGCATTACTCAGGAATTAATCTTTAAGTGTACTCCCCTAATCTCTCGTATGTATTATGTGCTTGATACTAAAAATAGTAAATATTTATATAGGTGAATTGTAGTAGTGAAATGGTTGTGTTTTTCAAATGTGGGATCCTAAAAGTAGGCGTGCGCTTACTAAAAATACAGGTGTGCACCTTGTTGTGTAGGCGCCACGCCTAGTATAGGCGGCTTTTAGGGTTTTTTAGGGTTTCTAAGGTGGTTCTTGAAGAGTCTAGAAGTTTCCAAGGTAAGCACCTCTAGGCTGTATAGGCGTGTGCCTATTCTACGTATTTTGCGCCTATTTGGCCTCTTCCTAACCTTTGCACTGCTTTCTTTGGTTTTTTGTTATTTTCTAGGTTTTTTTAATACAATTTTCAAGAAGTTCATAAGCTTTGGCTAAGAGACAAATACCTTTGACGATGGTACCATGTCTCATTATCAGGCCTCAAATCATAGGCAAAATCTAATGCCTAAAGTGTTCAATCTCTCTCTACTAGGGTTTCAATCTTACTTAATTTAAGTATCTCTTGATTTTTCTTCTCTCGATTTGTATTTTATCTTCTCACCTTCTCTTCATTTGATTTGTTGCAAAAATTTTTGGGATAGGGTTTTTAATAAGATGATCTAATTGTTTTGCTAGTAAAAGTTCTCTTTGCACTCTTTTCTCTATCTTTGTTTATTTCAAAAACTTTTTCGAAAGGTTTTTTTTTTCTAAAAGAGAGACTCGTTTAGAAATAGAGATAGTATAAAGCGAAGAAGAGTTAGATCTAAATCTTTACATGTTGTGGCGCAGAGTTTTGATGACTATTGTTAGTTTCTCTATTATGCCTATTTTCTAGTTATTATGCCTATTTTCTAGTTAATTTGAGCCAAAAGAATTTGGGTTTGAAACCTTTTTCCTTACAACTAACCTTGATCTACTTAAGTTTTTTATGTAAGTTTGTTGGATATATAATTAATCTTTTTTTTTCAAAATTAGTTCTTTTTTTATCTTTCATGTATTAAACTGCAAAACAATGAATTTTAGTTTTTTGTTTTCATTCTATTATTAATGTTTTGTGTTTACCTTCTTGAAGTTGGAAATGAAAAACCTTAGTGCAAGCCATTATTGGGACAACTTATCTCTCTTTAATTGGATGAGCTTTCTCCCTCGCCATCATAATTAAGCTTATGATACAATCTTTCTTTCTATAGGATGTCTTAATTTATGTGTTTGATTGAGTCAATTATATATTTATTCATTCTGATGGTTGCTTGTGAATGATAAAGAATTTTTGGTTTAATATTGTGTGGTAACATGGTGAATTTGTGAAATCTCGACCCAAACTATAATTAACTTTCAAATAAGTTTTAGAAGGAATAGTGAACTGAGAACTGCATATTCCCTGTCTATATTTTATGTCTGTTTTGTTTTTGTTGGATAGAGCATTCACTTCCTTTTATTCTTGTGCAAGACTTCATGACTTCTTTGTTGAAATTCTTCCTTTGCCCATGTATATTTGGTAAGCAAGTAGTTCTTCCTTTGCCAAGATTTAATTTCTCTGTGTCAAAGATTTTAAGAGTGTTATGGCATTTTCTAGTGCTGTTTCTATTCAGATTACTATATAGCTTTTCCCATTGCTTTGTTTTGCAAAATACAAACAAAGTAAATGATATTATAATTTATTCATCTAATAAGATTAATTAAGTCATTTTTTTTCATTTAACTACGTAGAAATAAGATTTTTCTATGTATAATTAAATAAATAGAATTGGTATCAAACGAGGATTTTACTTGGTTCGCTTACCTTAAATTCTCTATCGTTAACTTTTTTATTTTAACTCCTATTATTATTATTATTATTATTATTATTATTATTATTATTATTATTATTATTATATTGTCATTGGTTAATTAGTTGGAAGCCTGAATGTACGGTCTCACGATTGCAGAGAAGAATTCGCATAGATTTTAACTACCCAAATGCATTTCTTACAAGTTGACTTTGCTTTTTCCACTCAAACTAAAGAGCCTTGCTTCTCGATAAGTAATACTTGCTAAGTTCTAGCTTCTGTCACCTTCGATATCACCTTCTCATTATTTTATTAAATTATCTTGTTAATTTTCTTCTTTAACAAGATAATTGCTAATTTGCAACTAATCCAATGCTTTTGAAATAATATAATTTTTTAATGAGTTTATCTTTCATTGCGTATCATACACCCTTTTATTATTATTATTGTTATTATTATTTAGTTAAAGATATAAAGATATTAACTTAATTGCCCAATTTAATCAAGTAATTAGTTGAACCAAATCAACAACTGAGAATGATATGCCATCTGGAAGCATTACTCTTGCTCTGCAAAGTTTATTTTACAAGCTCCAGTAGAGTGATAGTAGTGTTGCTATGAAAGAGTTGAGCAAGTTTTTGTTGGGGCACATACGATTCTTTCATGCAACATGATATATAAAATGAAGGTTATAATCTTGGCAAAATGAAGGTGATAATCTTGACATCTTCTGTTCTTGAGTTCCCCACTCTTTTACTAGAAATCCAATTTAAAATGGGCATTATTCATTCCTTTTTCTCCAGGGAACAATTATGGAGAGCACTACAAAACAATTATTTAAAGGTGATAACAAGTATCATGTTGAGCAATATGGACTCAAAGATGTTGAAGTTCTACAATATTTAATGGTGTTGTACTTTGTTAGCATATTTGTTTTAGCTGAGTTACTCTGTTATGATATATTTTGTTGCTGAGTTGTATATTTATTGTGGTTTTTTTTGTGTGTGTTTGTGCATTTGTAGAAAACCAGATTTCCAAATTACAAAAAGATATATAATACTTGTCAGTTTTTGATAGAAAAAACTGACAAGCATTATATTTTTTTTTAATTAAATTCCGAATACTTGTTGGTTATGAATCGACAAGTAGTTGAAACTTCTTGTCAATTCCTGACCACCACAAATTACATAAAATAGACAAGTATTATAGTCAATTTGGTCTTTTCTTTATCAGACATTTCTCAATTAGGGATCGACAATCAGATTTGTGTTAGTTCCTAACTGACATGAATTACAAAAAAACCAAGAAATATTACCCTAAATTTGGCCATTTCTTTACCTGATACTTGTCAGCTTGAGACTAACAAGAAGATTTTTATCGGTGTGACTAACCGACAAGTATAGGAATACTTGTTAGGGTCGTAAATGTCACGTGAAAACCGACAAGTAAGGCTTTACATCGTTTTCCTTGTAGTATTTAGGTAGTTTTCATTGTTTTCAATAAAATTACTATTGGCCTAGTCTGATGTACCAATGAAATTGGTTTGTCCCTTTCAACCTAATAAATTGAATTAACTCCTAATAAGGAATATGTATGGTTATTTTTTTTTCCATTTTCTATTGGAACAAAAATAAATGGAAAAAAAAAATAGTGAGACTAGAAAAGCAAAACAATCATCATGCCTTGCTAATGTAGCATTTGACAAAAAGATACCCCTATAATTTTAATTAATATTTTGTTTCAAATCTTTTAACCTTCTAATTGTTTTACAACAAAAATCAAACTACAAGAAGTACTCAAAGGTGAAAGGTGAAAGGTGTTGTGTCTCAACTTTACAGCAATATAGAAAAGGTGATTTCACCCTTTATAAGGAAATATATATTACAAAAGTACCCCTTCTGTATAAAAAATCCAAAACACCTTTTAGTTGTTGTGAGACTTCTATCCAAGTTGCAAAGAGCTGGCCCATGTCACCTTGAAATCTCTGATAGGTTAGGAAGAGCCATGTTGCAGATATATGATGGTGACTTGCATAAGGAAACAGATCAAAGCTTCTGGATGAGATGTGGCGGTGAGAGCAAATAGCAAATATGAGAGATGGTAATATTGGATGGACTACAATAATGTTTATGGGAATGATTTACTGAGATAATGGTCTGTAGATTACTATCTGGATATTGTTCAAGAGATATAAAGAAACAATATCATTGCCCGTTTGATCTAAAACTCGAGAATAGTGATCTGAAAGTAATTTGTAATGGTATGAATGAAATAATTGGGACACAACTAATCATGCAATGGATAAAAATACAGAACGGCTACGACTGATAATAGCAAATTGTATGATGATTCTATGCAGATTCTGAAGTTACTGTATTTAGACTGTCCTTGATGAAAATCATACTTGACAGGTGCTTTTCGATAGTGTTTTGGCCACAAAAGAGAACAAGGTTGTGTCTAACTTTTATGATTAAGGAATGTTTTGAGAAGTGTGTTTGAGTATGTAAGGAGATGAGAATGCTTGATGAATAATAATGGGGATGTATTTGAGGCTTTTGACGTGTCTTTCTTGGTGATCTCTATGGAAAATGTATGAAGGCTTTATATAGCTAATGTATAAGAATTATAGTTGATATCAACTAGGGCAAAGGATAAGATAATAAGAGATAATGTTATAATTATCTCTAATTATCTTAATAAAAATGTGGGATAAATGCTAGGTTAAAGTCTAGGAATAATTATCTAGGATAAATAATAAAATATAATATAAGGATAATTCTAGGATGAATCTAGGAAATTTTTACCACCTTGCCCTCACCCTTAACCTCAAGTATAATTTGTCAAAATACCCTTAAGTGGGTCTCGGCTTTAACACATTGGGCTAAGTGGGCCTCATATTTCATATTTATGCCAACCAATCCATACCTGACCAAGAAACCCTATGGGTGACTTGAGTCCACTTGATCTAAGTACATAGACTTGGTACAGTTTCAGATTCAAAGTTCATATTCAGATTTGGGCTCATGGGGCCAGCTTGAACCTAGCCCATGGGTTTAATTAAGCTCAATACTGATTGTAGTAGCGCTAGACTTTGTTTATGGGCTTATATGTATAGGATACCATGGCCATAGACTTTGTACTAATTGTTTATAAGGCCTACCTGAGCCGAGCCCATGGGGCTTAAGCCAAAGTTGAGCATCAACAAAACAAAAGGCTATACTCTTTATTAATTGGACTATATATTTTTTGTTATTTTTTTTATATTGAAGAGAGATGAGACTAGAAAAATAATTACCAAGATTATTTGTTAGACTTTGATAAGTACTTTTATTAATTGTTAGACTTAAATATGTATATTCTGCCTTTATCAAATTATTTAGATTTTTGGGTCAAGCTGTTACATACCATATCCTATACATAATATTATTACAAGTAAATTAAAAGTTATGTGCACACTAACATTCAATTCTACCATAAAATCCTTAAAACTTGAGCATTGTGCAGTTCATTATACTAGATTTATATTAAATAATTTTCACATATGGGGTTTATTATATATGATGAATTCATAAAAAAATGAAATAGTTAGAACATTAATCCGTTGACATGATGACATGAAAAGATCCTTCTAATAGTTTCTTCGATTAATTAAAAATGACCAGAGCTCCTTTTCTTAGTGATAATTCTATAAAATGGATTCCTTTCCATTTTATGCTAGAGGGAAATCGCAAAAACCTAAACTAATTTCATTTCAAAGAGTTGGGGAAAAACTGGTTAACCATAAATGAGTAGTAACTTACAATACTTTAAAAAGAGTAATATAGTTTAGTGTTTTGCACCTTGTATATTATTGTATTAATTATATGTTCTCTTAATCTGTTGCATACTATGTAGGTTCATGAACATTCACTTAAACTTTCCTCCGGTATTTGTAAGAGGAAATCAAAGCTCTCATTTACCTAATTATTTAACAACTAGAGTCATTGTTTTTTAATACGTGTTACTTCTTTACAAGACAATCAAAGAAAAACCAATTCATTGCATAAATATATATAATTATAAAGATTAATTTATTATTATATTGATAAAAGGTAATATAAAAGGACTATCGACATACAAAAGAGCAAAAAAAAAAAAAAGGCACCGGCAACTATAGAACTTCATCGAGGATGCTGAACGAGAATTAATCTTCATTAATTCATAGATAATTTGGTTGTCCTTTAAACGTACTTTATTGGATTTCGACTTTTTTATTAATTCAAATTCTCTCCAAGAGAAAAATATGTGAACAAATAAAAGAAAAGAGTTCATAGTCAAATATGTATTAAATTACTGCACAAGATTTTTGAGTACCATTCATGATGGAAAACCGATCACAAATAACAAGGAATTCCAAAGAAAAAAAAGAAAAAGAAATCCTAATAACAAATATTTGAATTCTGCTATTCAAAAAAAAAATCTGAATATTACAAATGATCATATTTTAAAATATGTTAGAATGAGTCTGTCTCTAGAGAAGTCACTTTTTTTTGTTGTTGTAAATATATCGACAATGCCTTGCATGAAGATTAACAACTTGCTCATTGGCAAACTTAAAATAAATCTATGTCACAGTTCATTTTAGCATTTCAAATGCATATCATTATTGGGTTTGCTTGCCACAGGTTTCATTTTCGGTAATACTTTTTTTTATAGCATGAGAAGTGATCCGAATGAAATTGTGTACATAATGAATATTTTGGTTCATATAGATTATGTACATACTCTAATTAACCTGGATTTGGCCTTGTTCTTTATTTTGTCTTTTTTTTTTTAATATTGGAATTTTTTATTGCTTTAGAAAGTCCAATTCCCATATATTTTGAATCTTATAATTAAATACTATCATTCTTCTAGTATTACTTCAAATTATTCTTCTCAGGTGGGTAAGTTTGTATTTAAGATATAGTTGAAGAGAGAGCTGTGTAGAGTTCTTTCTTGTCTAAAGAAACAAAATTGTTCCAAGTATGTACTTAATTATAATTTTTCAGAACATTTTTTTTTATAATTTACATTTATTTTTGTTTAAATAGATAACACCTTAACTGCTCTTTTTTCCTGCTTCCATCTTCCCTAGCTACACGTATTGAATTTAAGGTTGATGATTTTATTGAATATCTTCATAGCCGCTAATGTCATTAATATGTTTCCAATTTTGTTTATCTTGTAAATGTATGGTTTTAGAGAAAAGACACATACAACCAAGAGTAACTAATTAAAGAATTTTATGATATGGTGTGAATAAGCTATAATTAGCATGAAAGATTTATCTCTCTAACTTTCATGAAGTCTATTGTCATACATAGCACTACAAATACTGAAATTTATTTTTAATTTGTAAGTTGTAACTATTTGGATTAATATTTCAGATAGAAATTAAAAGTTATGCTTTAATATTTGAAATTGTCATGTGTCATAATTTTATTGAAAATTTAAATTATTAAATTAATGTATAAATTTCTACCATAAAAAATTATTCAAATTTAAGTTTCAGAGCATTTATAATTCATGAAGTGTCTTTCAAGGGAGGAAGCGATGATGACTGGGATGCGCTATAAATTTTGAGCAAAAAAAAATATATATTTATTATATAAACTAAATAAAAATGTTAGAAGGATGAAACTGCCAAAAGACAAAGATATGGTACTGTGGTAGGCAGCCTGCACTAAAATATCAAACTTTCATTAAGCCTTGCCTTGAAGGCTCCAAAAACCATATGCGAATTACAAACAGCCAACACGTGCTTATTTGTAGGTAAGTGAGGCCGGCGGCCCCTTTCCCAATAACCAACCGCGTTCAGGGCTTTACTAGGATTCTTCTTTTTTTTTTTTTTTCAGTAGGCTGAATTTTTTTTTAAAATAATCTGCTAAACCTCAATAATAAGTGGAGATTTATTAATTAAAAATTACCTAGTTTGGAACATATTAAACCTTACCTTTTAAATATAAATTTTAATATTTTATACTAAAATTAGTTAACATTATATATACACACACACACACACACATATATATATATATGAGGATGAGATAGAATATTTTTAAAGATGTGCTTCACAATGTTTCAAATTGTAAATTCGTCAATTTTTTAATATGGATTGAGTGATAAAAGAAAAATACTTTTATTTATTATAAGAACAGTACTGTTAGTGTCAAACATAACACCTTGGCATTTGTCATGCACGTGATTGATTTTGGATAAACTTGTAATTAAAACATTTGGTTTATATTTTTTCTTATTTTATTGCTTCTAAAAGTCTTTATTAGGAAGTATTAGATTGTTATTGAATATGTCTCATTAGATTAGGATATTATTTTATTTCCTAGTTCACTTAGGAGTAAATTTTATTAGAGTCCTAATTTACTTAGGAGTTCATTTATACCACTTCCTATATTATTGATCATTATCATATTCTTACAAATTGAGTTTGATTGAGATTCTACATGATATTGATCAAAAGAGCAACTGAATTTTACACTATATATAATATTATTTCATATAACTTATATGTATGTGGGTTACCGCATTTCAAGATATTGAGGAGAGCTTCAACGGCAAAATTGAGATGTGCCTTTGATTATGTTTTGTGAGAGTTTTATTCATGTATGAGAGGTTATGATCGTGCATAAATTTTGGTCTGTTCGAGTTAGTATTCAGTCGAGAGAACTTGCAAGTTGAGTATTTATGTAATTTAGTATCAAACATCATTGTTATGTATTACTTAACATTGTATTGCTAAGTTGTCAGCAACAAAGAGTGGACAGTGTCACTAGAGTTTAAGATCTTGTTGGGATTTGATTTTATAAAGATTAGATCTCTGTGTGAGAGTGAGTCAACACTATAAACGCACCTAAAATTTATACAAACAAAAACTTAGTGAATTACAGCTTTAAGCTGTCTGTGGACGTAAGTTTTTATAATCAAACCACGTAATCGTCTTGTGCCATTTTATATTACAGTTTACTGTTATATTATGTATAACTAATCCATACTTTCAGATCTCACAATTGGTATTAGAGAAGGTTCATTGACATACAAATGAAGAAAAATCACGTTGATTTGAAGGCATGGATTTTATATGAAATAGAGCATCTAAATCACAACCACCGATTCTTGATGATGGTAATTATTCATATTAAAAAGTAATAATGATGATGTATATCAAATCTTTTGATGACAGGGCATGGATTAGTGTTTTAAGAGGTTGGACACCACTGACGCAATTGAATGTATTCGGAGCTTCAAAACTTAATCCTAAGGAAGAATGGACTGATAAGGAATACAGGCATTCTAGTTGGAATTGAAAGGCACCCAGTACGATTTTTTTAGCAGTTGATCTTAACAACTTTGGACAAACCTCGAGATGCAAAGTGGCTAATGAATCTTAGGAAATTCTTGAGGTAAAACATGAAGGTACAAATACTATTAAAAGTTCTAAATTGATAAGATTGAATTCACAATTTGAGAATTTAATAATGCATGAAGATGAGTCAATATCTTATTTTTATTCAAAGCTGTGTCATATTACAAATTCTATATATATGCTTGGTAGAATTTTTACAAATGCAAAAATTGTTAGCAAGATCATTAGGTCTATTCCTGATAAATTTTAACCAAAGATCTCTGCCATCGAAGAAGTAAAAAATACTGATGAGATGAGGGTTGATAAACTTGTTGGCATTCTTCAAAATTTTGAGATTAATCATAACACAAGGAAGCAAAAAGGTAAAAACATTACATTCAATGTTAAGATTGAAAAATCTGATGATGAACGTAATGACGAGTTTGATGAAACTAATTCAAAATAGATTGCTTTTCTAACAAAGAATTATGTTAAGTTCATGAAAAAGAATTTCAAGAAAAAGAATCAAGGAAATGTGTCAAGCTCAAGTGATGAAAACTTCAGAAAATTTAGAAAGGAGAATGACAAGAAGAGTCCAAAACAACATGACAGGAAAGGGCAGATTCAGATCTATAAGTGTTTGGGTTATGGGCATATTCAATCTGAATATGCTAATCTCAAAAAGAAGCAGAATAAATGAATGTCAGCTACACGGAGTGAAGATTCAAATATTGATTCAGATGATCAAGAATGCATTAGCAACTTTGTAGCATTTATAGCATCTAAAGCTGATAAAGGAAAAGCTATTATGTATAACAGAAAATTGTAGTAGAATGAACATTCAGATGCTGAAAATGATCCTGAATATTATGAGGAGTTGCAAGACACCTACAATGCACTTTATAATGAATGGCTGAATCAGAAAGAGGAAATCAGGACTTTGAAGAAGGAAAATGAAGTGCTAAAATATGAGAAAGCCTTTGCTGAAAATTGCATCAATGAACTGGAGTGTGCTTTAAAAGAGAAAACAGAAAATATTAAGAAAATTACAGCAGAACTAGCTGAAAGCAGAGGTATGTTGATCAACTCAAAATTGGGTCTGCAAAACTTGACCAAGTTTTGAGCCTTGGAAGATACAATTCTAAGAAACATGGCTTGGGTTATTCAGAAGATAACATTGCATCTTTATTAAATATCGTGCTTGTAAAAGCTTCAACATTAGGTAACATTTCTGAACCTAGCTCAAAAAGGTCAAGTCTTAGGTCAAAAAATAATGATGTTTTTGTATCTTCTTGAGTTCTTTTAATTCCAATCCTAAAAAGGGAAGAAGATTTGTTCCAACATATTATTTTTGTGGTGTTCAGGGGCATATCAGACCAAGACGTTTTAGATTGTTGAGCCTTTTGTATGAAAGGTCAAAATAGTTCAAGCAATTACCTAAGACACGACTGCGGTTAAGAAAGACAAAACAACCTATAATGTTACTCTTACTGTACTCAATGATTCTAACAACATTTTGTATTTTGACAGTGGCTGTTCCAGACATATGAATGGAAATAAGAAAATCTTGAGTCCTGTAGGGAAGGAAATGTCACATTTGGTGATGGTGCGAAGAGAAGGTAATTGGCAAGGGTACTTTAAATGTTAAAGGCTCACCTGAATTTTAAAATGTTTTGCTTATTGATGGATTGAAAGCTAATCTGATTAGCACTAGTTAGATTTGTGATGATAGGTATATTATTAACTTTACTCAAATCAAATGCATTGTTTTAGATGATGTAGGATAATGCATTCTAGAAGGAAGTAGATCTTTGATAGTTGTTACTTGATAACAAATTCATTTCTAGGATATCATATTTGGAAATATGGAATCAAAAGT
Organism: Boswellia sacra; assembly: GCA_013180625.2. Lineage (NCBI taxonomy): Eukaryota > Viridiplantae > Streptophyta > Magnoliopsida > Sapindales > Burseraceae > Boswellia > Boswellia sacra. The sequence goes on along the minus strand of SNVD02004626.1, from coordinate 140,758 downwards.
TAGGACATTTAAACTACAAAGACTTAGTTAAATTAACTGAGTTAAATGCTATTAGAGGTGTTCCCAAACTTAATGATAAAATTAACGGGATATGTGGACCATATCAATTGGGAAAATAGATTAGAGGTTCACATAAGTCTATGTCACATCTTAACACATCAAAAATACTTGATTTGCTTTACATGGATCTCATGGGTTCAATGCAGATAGAAAGCATCTCTGGTAAGAGATATGTATTTATTTGTGTTGATGATTTCTCTAGATACACTTCGATTGATTCTATTAGAGAAAAGTCTGACACGTTTGAAGCTTTTAGAAATCTTTTTGTTAAGATTGAAAATGAGCAAAATAGGAACATTGGAAAGATGTTGAGGATAAAGAGTGACCATGGCAAGGAGTTTGAAATTGTTATTATGCTTATTTCTGTAAATACCATTGAATTGCACATGAATTTTCAGCTCCCAAAATACTTATACAAAATGGTGTTGCAGGGAGAAAGAACAAAACACTTCAAGAGATAGTTAGAGTGATGCTCAATAGCAAGAAGTTGATCGAAAGGCTATGGGCTAAAGCAATAAGCAGTACTTGTTATATTTCAAATAGACCTGGCACTAACCAAACTTCTTTTGAGATTTTAAAAGGAAGAAAACCTAACTTGAAGTATTTTCATGTTTTTTTATGTAGGTGTTACATCTTAAATGATAGAGAACAGTTTGATAAATTTGATCTTAAAAGTGATGAACGAGTCTTTATAGGATATGCACTAAATAGCAAGGCATTTCAAGTTTACAATCTTCGAACTGAGATTATAATGGAGTCTACAAATAGAGTGTTCGATGACCTTGATATTATGCAAAGTATTCCCATGAAGAAAACATAACCAGCTTCACAGAAAATGCAAAAAGTTTAGACTCAGTCAGTAGTAACAACAAGGAAGATTCTATTGCGAAAGAGGAAACAACTACTATTACATCAGACACAATAGTAACATCTACCAACACAGACTTGGACACAAACTTAATCAGAAATGATGATGAGAGAGAAGATCCACCTTCTTGGATACAGAAGGCACATCTAATTAGCTTAATCATTGGAGGTCCAGATGACATGATGAAAACCAGAAGCAAGGTAAGAAATCAGGTAAGATTTGCTTGTTATGTTTCCTTAATTGGGCCTAAAAATATGAAAGAAGCTTTAAAAGAGGATGTTTAGATTTAGGCTATGCAAGATGAACTTAATCAGTTTAAAAGAAATGAAGTTTGGGAATTAGTTTCTAGGCCACAAAATGTAAATGTCATTCGAACTAAATGGATATTTAAGAACAAAACTGATGAGAATAGACAAGTAGTTATAAATAAGGCTAGGTTAGTGGGACAAGGTTACATACAAGCAAAAGGCATAGACTTTGATGAAACCTTTGCACCAATAGCTAGACTTGAGTCTATCAGATTACTACTTGCTATTGCTTGCTTACTTGATTTTAAAATGTATCGAATGGATGTAAAGACAACCTTCTTGAATGGCTATCTTCATGAAGAGGCATGAAAAGGCTTTTGTTTGAACAGCCCAAAGGATTTGAAGATCCTAAATATCTTAATTTTGTGTACAAATAGCATAAAGCTTTGTATGGTTTGAAACAAGCTCCTAGAGCTTAGTATTAAAGTTTGACAAATTTTCTGATTAAGAGAGGTTATACAAGGGGTAGCAATGATGAGACTTTGTTTATCAAACATGCACCTAGTTATATTATTGTTGCTTAAGTGTATGTGGATGATATTGTGTTTGGCTCCACTAACAAAAACAAAACTGATAAGTTTGTTAAGTTGATGGAGAAAGCGTTTGAGATGAGCATGGTAGGAGAATTAAATTTCTTTCTTGGATTGGAGATTAAGCAAATGAATGATGAGATACTTATATCTCAATCAAAATATACTAAGAATGTTGTAAAGAAATTTAAACTTGAGAAGGCTAAACCAATGAGAACTCCTATATGTACTAACTTGAAACTTTCCAGAGATGATGTAGGAAAGGAGATTGATGCTAGTCTGTATAGCAGAATCATTGGTAGCTTATTGTACCTCATTGCAAGCAGACCGGATTTATATTTTAGTATAGGACTTTGTGTAAGATTTCAAGCAAATCCTAAGGAATCTCACTTGGCAGCAGCCAAGAGAATCATCAAATATGTTCATGGAACTTATGACTATGGAATATGGTTTTCTAAAGAAACAAATGCTTGTCTTGTAGGGTTTAGTGATGCTGATTGGGCAGTGAATGCAAATGACAAAAAGAGTACACCAGGAGGATGTTTTTACCTCGGTATTAATATGGTTTCTTGGTTTAGCAAAAAGTAAAATTCCATCTCCTTGTCCATTGTAGAAGTAGAATACATTGCAGCAGAAGTTGTTGTACATAACTACTTTGGATGAAGCAAATGCTAAGTGATTATGATATTGAACAAAAACCTATAATTGTGTTTTATGATTATACTAGTGCTATAAATATTTTCAAAAATCTGGTCCAACATTCTAGAACAAAACACATTAATATAAGATACCGTTTTATAAGGGAGCTTGTAAGTTAAAGGTGATACAAATTGAACACATCTCCACTAAAAATCAATTGGCTGACATGTTCACTAAGGCATTAAATGCAACAAGATTTGAGAATTTAAGAAAAGTCTTAGGCATTTGTCAATTTTCTGAATAACCATAGCTTTCTATTATGTTAATTATATCTACAATATTATAAGTTTTCTTCTAATTAAGCATGTATGAGACGTAATTTATGTTGTGCTATTGAGATATTGGTTAAATAAATAAAAAAATAAAGAGAAGGCTACCAGAATATGATGTGTGAAAGCCATCCTTGAGAGTAACCTTAGGATAACTAGGAAATATGTTGAGGTCACCCATGTTGACCTAGGTATGGCAACCCCGGGGGCCCGGGGAAGGGGGGGGGGGGGGGGCGTGCGGGTTGAATTGGGTTTTTATTTATAAAAATAGATTTATAAAACCTTTCTTGAAAGATCAAAATTAATTCACTCTTCTCTTTCAGAATAAAGGTGATAAATCAAGAGAATAACAATAATTAACAAACACAAGTGCAAATAAATTTAAAGAGGATAGGGATAGAGAGAGTGCAATCTCAATTTACGTGATTTGACAAACCTTGCCTACATCCATGGGCTCCTAGCTCCTCCACAAGCTAGGCTTTCCATTAAGTTGTAGAATTCTTTACAACTTGCTTGATGAACAACCTCACCAAGACTTCTTCCTTTAACCCTTCATAACACCACACTAAGAGTTCTCTCAATTGTTTATCTCTTGATAACATCGCACCAAGAGTTCTCTCTATTGTTTATCTCCTGATAACACCATACCAAGAGTTCTTTCAAGAATAATTAGTATCCTTTACAAGAATGATCTCACTCTCACTACAATGTAGAATCAAAGAAAATTGTTTGCAATAAAAGTACAACTCTTCTGAAAGAGTAGATAAATAATATAAAAGCTCTCTAAACTTGATATTTCTCTTATATGTTGCTTGATAGATTCTTATTGAATGCATAGGAGAAGGGCTCCTTTTATAAGCAAATGAGATGAACTTAATCAAGTGAAGATGCCAACTCCAAATTTTCTACCTACCATAAAACCATAATTTTGTCAACCATTTTTGTCAATGTTCCATTTAAAATTTGAAAATCTACAAAACAGTAAAGATCTTCATATTTGAATAGGCTTTCTAACAAATTAAGAATCAAGTCATTTGGATATCTCTATCTCAAGATATAGACAAAAGACCATTTAGTGCTCATGTCAATTGATTTTTTTCTTGTGTCAGTCCACTGACTTGTATGATGATTATGTCAACCTTCCATTTGAAATTTGAATTTCTTCAAAACTTAAAAGATCTAGATATTTAAATAATATTTCCAAAACATTAAGAATCAAGTTATTTGGATATCACTATCTCAAGATATAGACAAAAGACCAATTGATGCTCATGTTAGCTTATTTTTCTTTCTAATGTCAATCCATCAAATTACATGATGACCATGTCGATTTTGCATTTGAAATTTGAATTTCTTCAAAAAATGTGAAATGTGCTTTATTAAATAATCTTTTCAATGCATCAAGAATCAAGTCATTTGGATATTTGTAGCTCAAGATATGTCCAAAATAGAATTTAATGCTCATGTTAGCTGATTCTGTTTGTCCTTTAACTTGCATGATGATTTGGACAACCTTTCACTTGAAATTTGAATTTCTTTAAAACATATAAAATGTTATCAATTGAGTAAGCTTTTTGAAGATTTAAGAATCACATTATTTGGACATTTATAGAGAAATATATGACCAATTGATTGAACATTGCTCATGTGTCACATTCCTTGAGTCAAACCTTATTCTTAAACTTTGGTATCTTTAATATGTAGTCTTCTCCATAGCTTCAACACTTCATTTTAATAAGCCTCTTTTTGATTTTATAAGTATTTCATTGAACTTATTCTTGCACATAGATAAACATATTAGTTATACCTCAATGAATCAATATATATTGTTATCATCAAAATTATCATGTAGCCTTAAGGCTAACAATCTCCCCCTTTTTTATGATGACAAACTATTGATTGCTTTAAAATAATATCTAAAATCAAGAATGAAAAAAAATCTAAAATCAAGAATAAGCAAAAAGATATCAAAAAGATAGCAATTGTTATAAATATAAGCAATCCAACCAATTGTTATAAGTATAAGCAATCCAACCATTTCTCTCCCTTTTGTTATCATAAAAAAGAAGTAATCGAATTAACTACTCCCCCTTAACGTATGCTACCATTCAAAGATTATCATATAAAAGAAAAATTAAGACATATCCAACATCCCTAATTCTCTTCTAATAATACAAAATTTATCTTGACTAAGGGGTTTGGTAAAAATATCAGCTAATTGTTTATCGGTAGAAACAAATTCTAAAGAAATATTACCTTTTTGCACGTTATTTCTAATAAAATGATGTCTAATCTCTATATGCTTAGTCCTAGAGTGTTGTATGGGATTTTTTGAAATGTTGATGGCACTTGTGTTGTCACATTTGATGGGAATATGATCAAATACCACACCGTAATCTTTTAAAATTTGTTTCATCCAAAGAGCTTGTGCACAAAAACTTCCTACTGCAATATACTCAGCTTCTGCGGTTGATAAAGCAATGGAATTTTGTTTCCTACTAAACCATGAGACTAATGCCTGCCCTAGAAAATGGCAAGAGCCACTACTGCTCTTTCTATCAAGAAGACTTCCAGTGAAGTCGGCATCGGAATAACTAATTATATTAAAATTATCACATTTAGGATACCAAAGACCTAGATTTATGGTTCCAAGAAGATATCTAAATATCATCTTGACAGCCTTAAAGTAAGATTCCTTTGGATAATATTGAATTCTAGCACACATACATACACTAAACATAATATCGGGTCTACTAGCAGTTAAATACAAAAGAGAGCTAATCATACCTCGATATTTTGTTACCTTAACATCTTTTCCCTTCTCATCTTTGTCAAGCTTGGTTAAGGCACCCATAGGTGTGTTATATGTTCTTGGATTATCCATGCCAAACATCTTGAGAAGATCTCTTGTGTATTTGGCTTGATTTATGAAGATCCCATCTATTGATTACTTGATTTGAAGTCCAAGGAAGAAATTTAATTCTCCCAGTAAGCTCATTTCAAATTCTTGTTGCATGCACTTGAAAAATTTCTCACACATAGAAACATTAGTAGCACCGAATATAATATCATCAACATAGATTTGAACAACTAATAAATCGTCATTTTTTGTTTTAACAAAAAGAGTAGTATCAACTTTTTTTATTTCAAAACCATTGTCAATGAGAAATTTGCTCAATATATCATATCATGCTCATGGTGTTTGTTTCAAGCCATAAAGTGCCTTTTTGAGTTTGAAAATATAGTTTGAAAAATAATAATTTTGAAAACCAAAAGGTTGCTCTACATATACTTCCTTCATGATATAACAATTTAAAATGCACTTTCGACATCCATTTGATATAATGTAAAATTTTTATAACATGCAAATGCACACAACATTCTAATGGATTCTAATCTAGCAATCGGTGCAAAGGTTTCCTCATAATCAATACGTTCTTCTTGATTGTATCCTTGAGCAACAAGTCTAGCTTTGTTTCTAATACTGGTTCCATCTTCATCTACTTTATTTCTAAAAATCCATTTAGTGCCTATAATAGAATGATTTTTGGGTCTAGAGACTAATTTCCAAACTTGATTTCTCTCAAATTGATTCAATTCTTCTTGCATAGCCAAAATCCAACTTTCGTCATTTTCGGCTTCTTTAAAAGATTTTGGTTTAAATTGAGAGACAAATGCAAAATGATTACAAAAGTTCCTAAAAGAAGATCTAGTTCTCATACCTTGTGATGATTCACCAATAATAAGATTTTTAGGGTGAGCTTTTGCGTACCATCATTCCTTTGGTAATTCTTGAGAAGAATCATTTACTTCCTCAAGATTTTCTTATTGAAGTTGTAATTCATCTTGGCTCATTTCATCAAGCCTTGATTCCTTGATTTATCTTTCTACCTCAACAATATCATCATCTAAATGCCTTGAAGAAATCACGTTAGTTTTATCAAATTCAACATGCATAGATTCCTCAATAGCAATAGTCTTTTTGTTAAAAACTCTATATGCTTTACTATGGTTGGAGTAGCCAACAAAAATTCCAACATCAGCTTTTGCATCAAATTTTTCAAGGTTATCCTTGGTGCTTAAATAAAACATTTACATCCAAAAACTTTCAAAAATCCAACGTTGGGTTTTCTTCCTTTTCAAAGCTTATAAGGAGTTTTCTTTATTAAAGCTCTAATATAGACTCTATTGACTATAAAGCATACGGTATTAACGGCTTCAGCCTAAAAATATTTTGGCAAATTATTTTCAAGTAACATAGTCCTAGCCATTTCTTGAATAGTTCTATTTTTCCTTTCAACAATACCATTTTGTTGTGGTGTTCTAGGTGTAGAAAAATTATGTTTAAAACCATTTTCATCACAAAAATTTTCAAATGCAACATTGTCTACTTCACCACCATGATCACTCCTAATGGACACAATAGAATACCCTTTTTGATTTTGGACTCTTTTTGCAAATTTTGAAAAAGCTTGTGTGGCCTCATTTTTGGTTTTCAAGAATAACACCTAAGTGAATCTTGAATAATCTTCTACAATAACAAAAAAATTATACTTTCCACCAAGGCTTTGAGTTCTTGATGATCCAAATAAATCCAAATGAAGTAATTATAGAGGTTTATTTGTTGAAATAAATTTATTTTGTTTAAAGAGTTCTCACTTGTTTTCCAAATTGACAAGCATCACAAATCTTATCCTTTTCAAATTTTATTCTTGAAAGACCATCAACTAAATCATTTTTAGAAATTTTTTAAATTGTGTCCATGCTAGCATGACCTAATCTTCTATGTCATAACCAAGCATCATGATTAATAATGAAACACTTTTCTACATGATCATTAACATCAAATCAATTGTATAAATATTACCACATCTATTACCAATAAATAATGTCTTATTGTTACTAACATCCTTAGTCACACATCTATTAGCCTGAAAAGAAAAAAAATATCCTTTATCACACTATTGACTAATGCTAATCAAATCATGTTTCAAACCATTAACAAGCAAAACACTTTCAATAATAAGTGAAGAAGGGTTACCAATATCACCATGTCCCATTGCCCTTCCTTTGGCATTATCACTGAAGGTCACATATCCTCATTTCTTCATGATTAATCTTGAGAACTTGGAGGCATCTCTGTCATATGCCTTGAGCATCCATTATCTAAGTACCACTTGTGTTTACGACTCCTTTGTTTCTATAATCAACATTCAAAGAGTGACTTTTTGGTACCCAAATGTTCTTGGGTCTTTGGGGGTTAGTTATGGTACTTTTTGGAACCCATAGTTGTTTCAAATTAGGGATCCTCTTAATATAGCAAGAATGCACTCTGTCCTTTTCTTCCACAATAAGTACATGAATAATTAGGATTATTCCTAGAAGATTCATGAGCAATATAGTTTTTAAAATACTTTTGATTTTTATAAGTTTTATATCCTAAGCCTCTTTTATCAAAAACACACCTTTGATTTTGTACCATAGAGTTCAATTTTTTTGTGCTTTTTGTAGAACTATCAACAATATTTCTCTAGTCATTGTTTTCCTTTTTCAAAATAACATTTTCTTTCTCCAATTTATCAAAATCCTTTTGTTTTAAAATTTCATTTTCAATTTTCAATAAATGTATTTGATTTTCCAAAGTTTCAAAATCTTTTTGCTTTAAAATTTCATTTTCACTTTCTAAAGTTTCATTTGTTTCCACCAACTTTTCTAATTGAGATAACATGGTTTTTTACTTCTTTTTGAAAGCATTGATTTTTGAATTTTGTTTATCAACTTGTACATGTAAATTTTGGAATGCTTCAAGTAATTCATCATGTGAAAGCTTAGGATCATAGTTTAGAATACTTACCTCATCTTCTCTTAAAGCCATGATGCACATGTTTGCCACTTCGCAATCTTCTTCTTCGGTGGAGCTAGCCTCACTATCATCCCAATTTGTGGCTTTCATTGCTTTGGATTTCTTGTCTTGATTCTTGAAGTATGGACAATCCATTTTTACATGTCTTGGTTTCTTGCACTCATAGCAAATGATTTGATCCTTTTTCTTTTCTTGCTTTGAGCTTTGCCCTTTTTATTCCCTTCTAAAATTCTTATTGAATCCTTGGTTTCTTCTAATCATCATTTTTAGCTTTCTTGTGATGAATGCAAGATCTTCATCATCTCCTTCGTCATCAAAGTCATCTTCTTCTTTCGCTGAAGATTTGAAAGCGATATTTTTCTTTTTCTTGAAATCTTCTTCATTCTCCTTCAAGGTGATTTCATGAGTCATGAGAGAACCCATAAGTTTTTCTAATGGTAGTTTGGTGAGGTCCATTGCTTCTCGAATTGTCGTCACCTTTGGCTCCCAAGATTTTGGTAGACACCTAAGAATCTTTCTCACCATTTCACCATTAGAATAGGATTTACCAAGAGATTTCAAACCATTGACAATATCCGTAAATCTAGCAAACATTTCAGAAATTGATTCATCCGGTTTCACCTTAAAAGGCTCATATCTAGGAACTAGCATACTAATTTTAGATTCTTTAACTTGACTAGTTCCTTCGTGAGTTACTTCAAGTGTGTGCCATATTTCTTGTACCGTAGAACAAGTAGATATTCTATTAAACTCATTTCTATTTAGAGCACAATATAACATATTTATAACTTTAGCATTCAAACTTAATTTCTTTTTATCATCTTCACTAAACTCTTTAGGTTCTTTAAGCATGCTTTCTCCATTTTCAATTTTGCCAGGAACAAAAGGTCCTTCCGAAACAATAAACCATAAATCATAATCAAAAGATTGCAAGAAAATACTCATTCTATTTTTCCAAAAAGAGTAATCACTTCCATTACAAAATGGAGGTCTAGAGATAGAAAGCCCTTCAACATATGAAGTTGGATTAAAAGTTGTCATAGCACAAAAACAGTTAAGATTTAAAAAAAAATGAGCAACCTTGCTCTGATACCACTTGCTGACCCAGGTATGGCAACCCAAGAAGAGGGGTGAATTGGATTTTTATTTATAAAAATGGATTTATAAAACTTTTCTTGAAAGATCAAAATTAGTTCACTCTTTTCTTTCAGAATAATGGTGATGAAGACAAAATTAGAAGTTATCTAAGATGCAATCAAGAGAATAACAATAATTAATAATCACAAGTGAAATAAATTTAAAGTGGATAGGGATAAAGAGAGTGCAATCTCAATTTACGTGGTTCGGCAAACCTTGCCCATGTCCACGAGCTCCTAGCTCTTCCACAAGCTAGGTTTTCCACTAAGTTGTAGAATTCTTTACAACTTGCTTGATAAAAAACCTCATCAAGACTTCTTCCTTCAACCCTCGATAACACCACGCCAAGAGTTCTCTTAATTGTTTATCTCTTGGTCACACCACACCAAGAGATCTCTCAAGGATAGCTATTATCCTTTACAAGAATGATCTCACTCTCACCATATTGTAGAATCAAAGAAAATTGTCTACAATAAAAGTACAACTCCTCTTAAAGAATAGATAAAGAATAAAAAACTCTCTAAACTTGATATTTCTCTTATTTGTTGCTTGATGGATTCTTATTGAATGCATGGGAGAAGGGCTCCTTTTATAGGCAAATGAGATGAACTTAATCAAGTGAAGACTCCAACTCCAAATTTTCTGTCCACCATAAAAACCATAATTCGTCATCCATTTTTTGTCAATGTTTCGTTTGAAATTTAAAAATGTACAAACATTAAAGATCTGCATATTTGAATAAGCTTTCCAATGCATTAAGAATCAAGTCATTTGGATATCTCTATCTCAAGATATGGACAAAAGACCATTCGGTACTCATGTCAGTTGATTTTTCTTCCTTGTGTTAGTCCACCGACTTGCATGATGATTATGTCAGCCTTCCATTTGAAATTTGAATTTCTTCAAGCATAAAAGATTTGGATATTTGAATAATCTTTTGAAAACGTTAAGAATCAAGTCATTTGGATATCTCTATCTCAAGATATAGATAAAAGACCATTTGATGCTCATCTTAGCTGATTTTTCTTTCTTGTGTTAGTCCACTGAATTGAATGATGATTATGTTAACATTCCATTTGAAATTTGAATTTCTTCAAAAAATATAAAATGTGCTTTGTTAAATCATTTTTCCAATGCATCAAATATCAAGTCATTTGGATATTTGTAGCTCAACATATATCCAAAATAGCATTCAATGCTCATGTCAACTGATTATGTTTGTCCTTTAACTTGCATGATGATTTGGACAATCTTTCACTTGAAATTTGAATTTCTTTAAAACATATAAAATATTTTTAATTGAGTAAGCTTTCTAAAGGTTCTAGAATCACATCATTTGGACATTTATAAAGAAATATATGACTAATTTATTAAACATTGCTCATGTGCCACATTCCTTGAGTCAAACCTTGTTCTTAAACTTTGGTGCCTTTAACAAGTAGTCTTCTCCATAGCTTCAACACTTCATTTTAATAAGGCTCTTCTTGATTTTACAAATATTTTATTGATCTTATTCTTGCACATAGATAAACATATTAGTAATACCTCAATGAATAATTATGTATTGTTATCATCGAAATTATCATCAAAATTATCATGTAGCCTTAGGGCTAACAACCCACTCAAGTGAAAAGGGTACCTCTATATTGTGCAAAAGATATTGTATTTAATTCATAATATAATGTGATTAGTTTTTATGAATATGTCAAAATGTTATTTTTGACGTCCAAATTGAATGAAAAATGAAGTTAAACAGTTTTCTTGTTGTGAACACGGCTTTCATCCCGTCAGAGTGTTTGCGATCAAGACACTATATCAAAGCCCCATGGGCACGTATGAAGAAATGGAGTCACCACCTAATTATTTAATTAGAAATAAATGAGGGTAATCTGATCCCTTACTTCAAGACCTGGACTACCCTTATCTCTTTAGAAACGGGTTCGGGAAGTTAGGTATGAGCTATTCACCTTTCCCAGATCAAATTATGACCTCCACTAAGGTATAGTAAATAAAAATAGCTCATGTTGTTATACAATCCACTTAGGGTTGTTTGTTTTATGCACACATTTTTATTTTATCTTCTTTAAGACATTTAAGGTGATATTCAAATAATACAATTGTATATTCATAAAAAAAAGAGGGAGAAGAATAGAATTACATTCTTTTTCAAACATGGGGATAGGGGAGAGGATTATATTGCTCTTCAACAAATAAAGTAAATTCTACTTTTAAAACACTTCAAATGTCCATTCATTCTTTCACAATAAATCATATATTCAAGTAATCAAATAACTAATTTGAGACTCAATAGATAATGAATTCCTTATCACCATATGTGAGTCTATTCAATGTCTATCAAGCCTCTTTCATGGCATTATTCAAACATGCATTTAATTATTATAAGTGATGGTCTCTCACTATCAATTTGAGTTCACCACTGCTTTATGGCATCATATAATTATTCAATTATATTTCTAAACATGGTATATTCATACAAAGCAATCATCTAGAATTATAGCAATTTGACATAGATTTGATAATTCTATCATGACATTCTAGCCTATTGCTATTCTAACATAATTCAATTGATAATGGAAATTAAAAATGGTAATTCTAGCCTAGGCATGGCATTTCTAACCTAATTATAGCAATGGTAGTAAATCATGGCATATTCTAGCTTAATTTAAGCAATCATGGCAAAACATGACAATTCTTGCCTAATCTATGCTATTTCCTAGCATACTTCAAAACAATTATAAGTTTTCCTAGCATAATTCTAATCACATGCTCTTAAGAATGATTCTATACATGTGCTCTTAAGCATGATTCTAGACATGTGCTCTTAAGCATGATTCTAGACATGTGCTCTTAAGTATGATTCTAAGCATTCTTAAAGAAAATAAACTCCTAATCATAATTCTAGATAAAGGAGGGAAACTGAACTTACCTTGACACGTATGTCCATCTTGCAAGACAAACAAGAGTTAAAATAATTCATAATAACCCTAAACATGCTTCTAAACATCAAAATATAGCCTAGACATGCTTATTCTAAGCATAAACAAACCTAAGCATACTTATTATAAAGCAGAAAAAATAAAGAAGAAATAAAGAGAGAGAAGAGAGAACAATATAAAAAGCTTGAAAAATATTAGACTAGAAAAGACTCCTTAGAATTCTCACAAGTGTGTCCTATAGGGAGAAAGAGAGGATTTCTGGACGTCTTGAAAAGTGAGGAGTGGGGGGTCTATATAGTTGAGGGGTTGAGTTAAAAAAGGAAGAAAGAAATCAAATATGGAAGGTTGGAATCGAAGTTTGCCAATTATAAAAGGACAACCACCGGTCGGCCATTGGCAGACCGTTAGCCAGCACTCCAACCGATTGTTGGTAGATAGTCAAGCAGCACTCTAACAGTTGGTCAGCTATTGGTAGATAGTCGACTGGCATTCTAACAGCCGGCCGGTTGTGGCCGACCAAACCTTCCAATTTTGCAACTTTTCAGTGTAGTCCTCCCTCGACCTTCATTGTTCAATCGCACATAACTATTTGATTTCAACTACAATTTGTGATTCGTAAATTTCTATGAAAACTAGACATCCGTGGCTTCACAAGGTCACAAGGTATATGACTCATCAACAAATTTCTCCTTGATTAATTTCTATGATTTTTTGAAGTCATATGTCAATTTTTGAAACTCTAGGTCGATTTCTTCTAACCTTTCTCCCTTTGGATTCCAAGCACATTTCAGTCTTTTCTATTACTCAACATTTATCTTTATTTTGTCATTAAGCCCCAAAAATCCAATGTCTACAGCTTGCCCCCACCTTGGAGAAGTTTGTAAGACATAAAAATTGACAAAGTACTCTTGCTTTGTCTTTCCTCCTCTCATCATGGCATCTTTGCCTTCATCTTCATTCTATCAGATTTCTCATCATCTACTTTCCTCTTCAATCCCTACAAAAGAGGTGTGTCCACTCAAGGGCCAATGTGCCCATTCAAGGGCTAATGTGCCCACTCAAAGGTTGGCGTGCCTACTAGAGGGCTGATGTGCCCATTCAAGGCTAGTATGCCGATTCAAAGGTTAATGTTTCCACCCAAGGGCTAATGTGCATCCTTCTAATGCATGCAGTGCACTCTTGTAATGCGAATAGGTGCATCTTTATGATGCACAATGCGCCCCCTTCTAGTGTAGACAAATGCATCCTTCTAATGCATGAAATACATCATTATGATGCTAAGATAAAACACTCTTTAGTGCACCTACTTCCTAGGGTTTTCAACACCTTTCAATACACTTGTTCATGGGACTTGTGTCTATTATAAGGGCGTAAAACACTCTTAAGTGCACCTATTTCTTAGGGTTTTTAACACTCTTTAGTGTGCCTCTTCTTAGGGCTTGTGCCTATTCTAAGGGCTTAAAATACTCTTAAGTGCACCTGCTTCTTAGAGTTTTCAACATTCTTCAATGGGCCTCTTCTTAAGGCTGATGCCTATTCTGAGGGCTTAAAACACTCTTAAGTGCACCTATTTCCTAGGGTTTCTTCTAATGCATGCTCATCGGGAAAACATCTATCATACATTATTTTGCAGTTTTTAGACCTCTTCGTTCTTCCTAACTTCGGCTTTCTTCATTCTTCTTTAATCTATTCAGACTTTGCATTTATTTGGGTTTTATGCCCTTCTTTCGAGTATTCTTGCTTTTATTCTTGATTTATGCTTGCCTACTAGGGAAAAATTCTTTGATTCATTATTCTCTAGCATTCTTTATTCTTGATCTGTTTAGATTTTGCATTCATAGGACCTTCACTGGGGGTTTATATCATGTTGTTGATTCTGGGGATCTTTCCATTGTCCTTGCAAATTCCTATAAAATATCAAACATCTTGTGATGATTTCAGATCAATTCAAATTTTACCTCATATGGTGTTCTTCAACAAGCTACTTTCTGGTCTCTAGAGGAATTCTTTCATGTGATTCTGATCAAAGATTATATTGATTGATGCTATTTTTCTTTCCTTGTAAGTTGCTAAGCTATTACCATAGCCGGGTACTTGTCACCGGCTCGTTCGAAAATTCTACTAGTCTTAGGGTTGATGTATAGTTCTTTTTCTCTTCTCTTTTTTTCTTTTTCTTTTTCTTTCTTTTCTTTCTTTCTTTATTCCCTTTTTCTTTTTTTCTTTCTTTTTCGCTCTCTTCTTTCTCTCTTTTCTTCTCTTCTTCTATCTCTTCTTTTCTTTTTCTCTCTTATTTTCTTCTTCTCTCTCTTCTTTTCTTTTCTTTCTTTTTCTTCTTTTCTCTTTTTTCTCCTCTTTTCTCTTTTCTCTCTTTTTAAATTTTTACCCCTTATTAAAAAGATAGATGGCCGGTTGTTTGACTATTGATCAGCAATTAGCCAATAGCTGCCCGACGGTTTGACTATCAGTCAGCAGTAGAGGGTCTATGAAAGGACCCTTCGCCTTCTTCGACCTCATTCGCGTTTCATTTCTTCGTTCTTCCTCTAATTTGCATTTGGTTCTCTCCTACAAATTCTTCTCAACTTCTTCTTTCTAGTGGCGGGTCATCCAATCCATCTTGACTTGAATGAAAGTGATTTGGTTTAGAAATTGAAGTTAAAAGGTCTTCCGTAAGACCAAGAGGTGCCTGTTGTCTATGACATGGATTCCCATATGATCAACCAGGTATGCATTCTTCTTGCTTCTTCTGTCTTTCATTTTCTTAGGAATTTTTCTAAGCATGTATTCACATAGAGACTTCAATTTCTTGTCTTAGGACTTGCATGAAAACAAGTGTAGACACTTGATTTTTGAGCTCAATGATGAAAAACAGATGTGTGTTGAGCTATATGAAATGCGCAAAGAGAGCCTTTGAATGGAAAAAAGTGTGAAAAGTCGAAGAAATAAAAGCCCAAAAAACCAATGACCAATTTCAAAAAATCATAGAAATTAATCTAAAAAAGATTAGATAGTGAATCATATACCATTACAAAGCCACGGATTTCTAGTTTTTGTAGAAATTTACAAATTATAAATCGAAGTTTTGTACAAAAAGTTATGATCGATTGAATGCAACTAACTTCGAATGCACTGTTCACTATCGGTACTGTTCATCAGAATCCCACGTTGGGTTTTTATCACTTTTTCACTCCAAAAAAGCCTATATAAGCACACCTTGGGCACACTTTACAAGGTATCTATAAATCCTCGCTCTCTCCCTTTATGACACACTTGTGAGAATTCTAAGAAGTCCTTTCTAGTCTAAACGTAGAAAGGGTACGTCCTGAGAGTAGTTTTCTCTTCTCCCTCATATTTTCTTCTTTATTTTTCTTGCTTAGAATTAAGGGTGTTTAGGTTTATTTATGCTTAGAATAAGCATGTTTATGATTTATTTTGATGCTTAGAAGCATGTTTAGGATTTTATAGAATTGTTTAGTCATTTATTTGTTTTGCAAGATGGAAATGTTTGTCAAGGTAAGTCATCTTTCCTTTACTTATTTAGAAACATGAATAGGTATTTTATTTCTTTGTGAATGCTCAGAATCATGCTTAGGAGCACACATCTAGAATCATACTTAGGAGCAGACGTTTAGAATCATGCTAGGAATTAAACTTATGATTGCTTTGAAGCATGCTAGGAAATAATATAGATAGTTAAGAATTACCATGTTTACCCTTGAATGCTTGAATTGGGCTAAAATAGCCATGTTTGATCTTGATTGATGTGATTAGGCTAGAAATGTCATGCTAGGCTAGAATTGTCATATTTAGAATTACCATTATCAATTGAATTATGCTAGAATTGCAATAGGCTAGAATTCTATGATAGAATTATCAAATCTAGATCGAAGTGCCATGATTCTAGATTATGGCTTTGTATTTTGATTAATTGATATAAATGAATTAATATACTATGATTAAAACATGATGCCAGAAAGTGATGGTGGACTCACATTGATGGTGAGGGACCATTACTTATAATGAATGAATGTATAAGTATTTGCTTGAAAAGGCTTAATAGACATTGAATATACTCGTATATGGTGGCGAGGAATTCAATATCTATTGAGTCTCGAATTGATTATTTATATTTAATATTTGAATCTATGATTTATGTGAATGAATGAATGCTATATTTGAAGTGCTAAAGTAGCATTGAAGAGCAATGTAATCCTATCCCATATCCCCCATGTTTGAAAGAAATTGTAAATCTATTCTCCTCTCTCTTTCTTTGTATGAATATACAACTGCTATGAATGAAATCACCTTACATGTCTTAAAGAAGATAAAATAAACAATATGCACATAAAACAAACAACCTTAAGTGGATTGTATAATAATATGAGATATTTTTATTTGATATACCCTAGTGGAGGCTGGATTTTGATCCGGGCGGGTCGAATGACTCGTACCTAACTTCTCGAACCTATCTCTAAAGAGATGAGGGTAGTTTAGGTCCTAAAGTGAGGAATCATATTACTCCTATTCATTCCCAATTGAATAATTGGGTAATGACTCCATTTCTCTACACGTGTCCATGGCTGGTTTTTGTTCCTTTAAGTCTCGAAAGGGGCTATGACATAGTGTTGTGGTCGCAAAAGCTCTGGCGGGATGAAAGCCCTGCTCAAAACAAGATGTGTGGGTCATTTTCTAAAGCCTAACTTGGTTTTTAGAAATAGAGAATGATGCTGTCAGAAACAGGATTGCTGATATGAGCTTATAAGTTTATTACTTGTCTTCCACATGCTCCTCAGTACACCGATCGTCCAGCACTAGCTGCTTCATGTGAGAGGCGGATGAACACCACCTACACTTTCCATCTTCTGGTTGGTGAGATGACTATCATGCCATTCGATATAGCTGCTCTGACTGGCCTTCTGTATGGTGGGGAGGTCATACCTATTGATGCTTACATCACAGATTCTAGAGATAAAAAAATTTAGTTCACCAGCTTCTTCGGTGAGATGTAAAGATCAAGAACAACATCACGATTAGGTATACTGCATTGTAAGAATATTATAGGAGATCAAACCTTACTCTAGTTAAGGTGGAGTATGCATAGCTTTATAGTATATCTGCTTGGTTCGATGATTTTTGCCAATACGTTGAACAATACCTTCCTGACTCTGCTTCTTGCCCTCTGGGATCTCGATCGAGTGAGGACTTTTGACTGGAGTCGTGCTACTTTCGACCAGTTGTATTTCAATTTAGACCATGCTTGTCAAGGTGTTATCACGATTACTAGTTTTGCTCCATTACTTGAAGTAACTTTTCCTTTTTACCCCTTCATGTTTTGTTTGTATAAATTCTATTTCTGATTTTGTCTTATTTATAACAGATGTGGGCCTATGAGTTGGGTGTCCTGCCTTCCCCACTTCCTGCCTATCAGGACTTTTCTTTCCCACAGATGAAGAGATGGGTTGTACATCGTGCAGAGCCTAAGAGATCTCATGAGCTGGACTTCTTTTGTGATTACATCCATAAGATGACTTGGGACAAGGTAAAAGACATTATAGATAGTATTTAATTTCCATTCATATTATAATCTCATCATGTTTCTATTTTTCGTAGATTTGTTCTGAGTGGTGGGGGGACCGTTGAGGGTTGGTTAGCTGTTGTACAGGTTGCTGCCCTATTTGTCAACTATCACATCCTTCTCCCATGTGTTGACAGCATGATGTGGTATTTAGGTAGCCGCATCTGGGATTGTTTCAAAGGCCTATGGTGTTGTCTAATTCCTCCTTCTCTATCAGTTATGATGATAGATGCAGTTGACTTGGCTATGGAGACAAATGTGCCAGATTATACGACTGAAATTCACTTGAACGAGATTGAGTTCTTAGTGATAATATTTTCTTATGCTGAGTGGGCTCAAGCCACATTACTCTATACTAGGCTGGGTCGATCTGCTAATGAGATTCCTCATCCCCCTGCCAGTGTCGCTTGTGGCTCTTCCAGCTGTACTAGTAGCTCTTCTGCCTGTCGTGGGAAAAGGTCGAGGGTTTCTTCTTCTAGTGCTAGCATATCTGCCTCTTTTGCTGCCTCTACCAAGTAGTCACATCCACCTCCAGCCTGATGTAGGACATATTAGGAATAAATTAAGGATTTTCATTTTGATTTTAGGGATTTTAATTAAGTAGGGATTTTGACTTTCTAAATTAGGAGTACTAATCCTAATTTAAGTTATTTACCTAATTGATAGTGTTGGTGTCAAAGTCCACTATATATGCATGTGCCATGCACATGATGAGTTTTGATCAACTTGTGATAAAACAAGAATATTATTTTTATTCCTATTTTAATGTTTCTAGAATTATATTTTAGGAAGTATTTGATTTGTAATAAATATCTCTTTAGATTATGATATAATATCTTATATCCTAATTAGAATAGGAGAATATTTATTTGTCCTAATTCCTTTTGGAGTTTGTTTATAACACTTCCTATTTTATTTCTCCTAATCCTAATATGATTTTGATTAGAATTTTTACAGGATTTCTAGGAGATTTCGGTCAGACCTCTCACTATGTATATACAAAGCTATTCAAGCGGCTGATCACGTGATTGAAAGATTAATGTGTTGGCTATTTTGGTGGTGAGAGAGTCTTGAGTTTGGCATTCCATGAATTCATAGAAGAGAGCTTCAACGCAAAAGGAATGTCTTCTTTGATTCTTTGAGTCTTTTGATTCATGTATGAATGGTAGAAATCGTACATGAGTTGTTGATTGAGTCTGTGTGAGTTAGTAGACACTTGGGATAACTTACAGGTTAAGTGTTTATGTAATTCAGTGTCAGACGTCATTGTTATGTGTAACTTAACAGTGTGTTGTTAAGTTATCTACGACAGAGAGTAGGCAATGTCACTAGAGTTTAAGATCTTGGCAGGATTTTATTTGTCAAAGATTAGGTCAGTGTGTGAGAGTGAGTTAGCACTGTAAAAGGTCCTCAAGAGCCATTCCATCTGTTGGTCCTTCTTTAGGAGCTTGAAAATCAGTGCACAAACTTTCGTCAATTTAGCAATCAACCAACTAATGTATTGGATCTTCCCCAAAAAACCTCTAACTTCTTTCTCTGTCTTGGGCGATGGTATCTTTGTAATTGCCTTAACCTTGTATGGATCTACCTCTATCCCCTTCTTACCAACTACAAACCCCAACAACTTTCTTGAGGTGACTCCAAAGATACTTTTTTTGGATTAAACTGTAACGTATACTTCTTCACCCTTTCTAAGAATCTGTCTAAAGCTTAAAGTGACCTTTTCGAGTCTCGGATTTCACCATCCTGTCATCTTCATAAACTTCAATCTCCTTATGCATCATGTCACAAAATAACGTCGTCATCATTCGTTAGTGGGTCACCCATATATTCTTCAACCCAAAAGGCATTACCTTATAATAGTAGATGTGAATGGGGCTTTCATCCTGCCAGAGCGTTTGTAATCACGACACTGTGTCAAAGCTTCTTTCGAGACTTAAGGGAACACAAACAAGCCATGGACACGTTTGGAGAAAGGAGTCGCCACTCAATTATTCAATTAGGAATAAATGGGGGCAATATGATCCCTTACTTCGGGACCTAAACTACCCTCATCCCTTCAGAGATGGGTTCAGGAAGTTGGAACGAGTCTTTCGACCTGCCCGGATATAAATTCGGACAACACTTGGAAAATACTAAATATGAATAGCTCGTGTTATTACTTAGTCTACTTAAGTGGTTGATTTTATGCACACATTCCATTTTATCTTCATTAGGCATGTTAAGTGATTATTCAATCAATGACAATTATAAACTTTCATAGAAAGAGGGAGGAGAATGGATTACATTTCCTTTCAAACATGGGGGAAAGGAAAGAGGATTACATCATTTATTCTTCAACAAAATAATTCTAAATGTACATTCATCCATAACATAACTTTAAACATTGAATACAGATGGTCTATTCGAGACCCAATAGATGATAAATTCCTCACCATCACACGTGAGTCTACTCAACATCTATTGAACCTCTATACATTAAGTCATTCTTAGTGATGGTCCCTCACCATCAATATGAGTCCACCACTACTTCATGATATCATCTAATTACACTTTGCAATATACAAACATAGTACATAAACAAACAAATCATAAATCAATTAAAGCCATAATCTAATATCATGGCATTCTAGCCCAGATTTTGATAAATTCTATCATGGCAATTCTACCTATTGCTATTCTAATATAATTCATATCAATTCGTATTATCATGGCATTTCTAGCCTAACAAGGTTATCATGGCATATTTTAGCCTAATCATGGCATTTCTATCCTAATTCAAACAATTGAAATTAATCATAACTATTCTAGCTCAAACAAGACATTCAAGGGCAAAATGATAATTCTTACCTATTCTGTGCTATTTCTTAGCATACATCAAAGCAAATAGAAGTTCTCCTTAGCATGATTCTTTGCATGTGCTCTAAAACACATTTCTAAGCATTTGCAAAGAAATTAAGCTCCTAAGCATGATTCTAATAAATGAAAGATAGCAGATTTACCTTAACACACTTGTCTATCTTGCAAAACAAATAAGGGTTAGAAAATTCATAAAACCCTAAACATTTTTCTAAGCATCAAAATAAGACCTAAACATGCTTATTCTAAGCATAAATAAACCTAAATATGCTTAATTCTAAGCAAGAAAAATAAAGAAGAAAATATGAGGGAGAAGAGAAAACTACTCTCAAGATATACCCTTTTTGAGTTTAGAGCAATATAAAATACCTAAAAAATATTATACTAGAAAGGACTCCTTGGAATTCTCACAAGTGTGTCTTAGAGAGAGAGAGAAAGAGAGAATTTTTGGATGCCTTGAGAAGTGTGTCCAACATGTGCTTATATAGGCTTTCCTTGGAGTGAAAAAGTGATAAAAAGCCAACGTGAATTTGGATGAACAGTAATGCATGAGCAGTGCCACATGAACAGTGTTCTAGCTATTTAGCCCTTCCTATTTTACAATTTTGTAATGCAGTCCCTTCTGACCTTTGTCTATTCAATTACTTATAACTTATCGAGTTCAACTCTGATTCATGAACCATAAATTTATATGAAAATTAGACATTCATAGCTTCTGAACGGTATATGACTAATCATCAGATTCCTCCTGGATTAATTTTTGTGATTTTTTGAAATCATATGTTAGTTTTTGAGACATTTCATCAACTGCCTCTCACTTTTTCCTTTCTTGGCCTCCAAGGGCATTGTGGTCATTTTTTTCTCAACATTCATCATCATTCCTTCATCGAGCCTAAAAAATTCAATGCCTATAGTAGGTTCCCCACTTAATAATGAAAGTCATTTTCATCTTGTCTTCATTGGGAATCATTATATGATTGTACCTAGAGAAACCATCTACAAAGGAAAACATCACACCGGTAGCGATGTTGTCCATTAACGCGTCAATGTTTAGCAAAAGAAAATCATCCTTCAGCAAGGCCTTATTCAAGTCTCGGTAATCAACACACATTCGGACCTTTCCATCCTTTTTTGGCATTGGCGCGATGTTGGCTAACCATTCTGGATACTTCACCAAATCTAGAAACTTGGCTTCAATCTGTTTGGAAACTTCTTCCTTGATTTTTTGAGCCCGTTCCGATCTCAACCTTTTAAACTTCTATTTGATCGGCTTCATCTATGGACACATTGGAATCGTATGTTTAGCAATGTTATTATTGATTCCAGGCACGTCATCATAAGACCAGGCGAAGACTTCTTCATGTTTTTTTAGTAATTTTTCAAATCTCTCTCTCTCTTTCTCTCTCTCTCTCTCTCTCTTCAGGAGTTGTATCAAGTGCAATGTATATGTTCTTGGCTTTTTCAATTGTACCAAGATTAATGTCATGAGTATGAATGGTGTTGATGTCAAATATACTAGTGAAATGCAAATGATGATGCATAATACCATTAGGATAGACATCAAACAAGTAAGCAAAATTATTCTTTATTGTATTGAATTTTGAAACATATACAATATCCTCTTCTTCAAATAGGTCAGGAACAAATACATCATCATAGGAAACATCCTTGATCCCTTCTTCAATGAAAGCAGCGAGGTTGACAGATGGGTCTATTAGCGGTGCTTAATCTTGAGGTTTCTCCTCCTTGATCTTCATCTTCTCCATTTCTTCTATCAACTCATACCCCTTGAAGATTCTGGCTTGAAGGATATCCTCGAAAATCTCAAATCTAGGCTTCAACATTCCCTTATGAATCCATGGTTTAGCAACTCCCACATACTTCGTATCTTGGGCCTTGACAAACTTGATGAACTTACCCTTCTTAGGCTCAAAGTCTTCTTCTTCCCTATCGGACACATAACCCAACCCTCTTCTAGAAGCTTGGCCTTTGAAATTTGAAAGAGGTGACAAACCACTTCCATTCCTCCCAAGTCCATTTTCTGGCAAGTATCCTTGCTTCTTTATTATTCTGACAGCAATTTGATTGACTTCATCAACCATGGCTACATGGAAGCCTCCCATGTAAGGTATTTCTCCAACCTTCACACTCAAAGTAGTGGGTGCAATTTTAAGGCTATATGAATGGTCACAATCTCCCCATCCATGTTGAAATGGATCTTTTGATGTAAAGTTCAAGGAACTACACCAAACGGATGAAACCATGCTCAACCCAACAAAGCAATAAAGGTGATTGGAATGTCAAGAGTCGTGGACTCTGTCACTACTACAATAGGTCTAGTTTTCACTAACGCCTTGAATATCCCAATGGCACTCCTCTTTGAGTCATCATAGGCCCTTATCACCAATCTTACAAGGCTCAAGTTCATCTTCACTGGCCCTATACTTGTGCAATATCTTCATAGGCACAATATCGATGATAGATTCATCATCTACCATGATGCAAGGAGACGTCTTCCCACCAATCTCTGCAGTGATGAACAATGGCTTGCTGTGATTTCTTTCTTCAAAAGGTAAATCATCATCAATAAAGGTGATCACACCCTTCTCATTTACCTCATTGGGTTCTCGTCCAGTCATGGCAGTCAACATCTCATTTAGAGTGGCAACCATTGATATCTCCATTTTTTCCAAACCCTTTTCCCATGGCTTCTTTATGCTTTTGGGATGAGATCAACAAGTCCTAAATGTTAGCATTCGAATGAGTTTTCTTCAATTACTTGATCACTAGCCTCTTCTTCTTTAGTTGCTTCCTTCGTAGTTTCCTTTCCCTTCTCAATAATTTCATCTTTCTCAATGGATTTCACCTTCTCCTTCTCATGGTAAAATCTACCACTCATTGTCACTCTTTGTACATTCTCACTCCTGCCCTTAAGTGTTTCTCCCTCAACTCTCACTTTCTCTTCTTCTTCATCACTTCTAAAGTCATCCCAAAAGTTTGGAAGGGTCTTGATGTCTTGACTTTGGGGATGTCCTGTATTCCCATTACTCTCACTTCTTTGCACCTTCTAGGCAAACTTTCTCTCCTCACAAGGCTCTCAACTTGTGTCCCTTTCCCAGCTTTGCTACCTTTCTTCACTTTAAGTCTTCTAAGTGGTGGGCCTCTTCTAGCCATTTTTCTAGCCATCCACTTCTTGGTAAAGGCACTTAATGGCATGGACTTCTTCTTGGTAGAGGTTGTGTCTTTTTCTTCCACCTCAACTTCTTCTTTATCTACTTTTTGTTGCTCCTCCTCACGGATCACTAAGGCACATGACTTCGGGTTCGAGGCTTCATTTAGCTCCCTTACTGTAATATTGGTCCATCCACCCTTCTTAGTGAAAATCTGGGTTGCCAAAGGAATGGACTCATCTTCTGCCCTTTCAATGATCTCTTTCGGCTTTTCTTCTTTGAGTTCTTCAACCTTGGGTTTCTTCTTCGTGGCTACCTTTCTAATGGACCCTTCTTACTGCTTAAGCGTGGACTTCTCCCTTCTTTTGGCTCTCTTAGCCTAGTTAGATCTATTCTCCTTAAAAGAATTCATGACTTGCTCCTCAGTCAAGCCTAACCCAATCATGCTAGTCATTGAATGAGGTACCTGCTTGTAGTTGGGTAGTGGATTACTTCTAATATTGGCCTGTTGTGTCTCTAGATCAGGAATATGGCCCTTATTTATCAAGTCTTGGATCTTAAGGCTGGGACGAGTACAATCATTGGTCTTATGACCAGTCACTTGGTGAAATTCACAGTTCTTGTGATGCCTCCAATTCCTTGGTAATAGATTTGGAAGCTCTCATGGTGGTAATGACTACAAATCCCTTCAGCTCTTAATCTTGTAAAGATCTTCAACAATGGTCTTCCCAAATGATTAAACTTCCTTTGTTGGGCTACCACTTTCACCTCAACATGCTTCGTGCTAGACCTACTAGCTTGATGATATTGCTCTTAATTTCTTCTAAGGTATTACTTCTTTTCTGCCTAGCCTCCAAATCTTCTATTTGAATGTGTGAATCATACAAGTCTTCAAAGGTTTTGATTAGAAAGCCCGTCAGTCTGTCACTGATCAAGATATGGGTTCCACTGAACACCATACGAACCTGGTCTTCTCTATAGGTCTCGTGGTCATCTTAGCACCTTTGGCCCTCTAACGGACCAAATATTCTTAAAAGGTCTCATTCGGCTTTCCAAATCCCTCAAGTTTACCCTTAGTTGGGTATTATAGTAATACTACTCTCGAAACTATTCAAAAAGCTTCTCCTAATCTTCTTAGACTCTTTTAAAAAGATCATGGTACCATACTACAACATCATCTTCTAAGGACAACTTGAAGTACTTCAAGATATAATCCTTCAACAAAGGAGTGGTGCCCATAACAGTAGCATACTATCTCAAGCGAGTTTTTGGGTTGCCCTCTCCATTAAACTTGGGCAAATCTGGTATATAAAACTTTGATGGCAAATCACTATCTCCCATAAGCAAGATGTCATCTAGGTCTTCGACCCCTTTCAGTCCCTTCTTCTTCAAGAGGGATTGGACCTTCTCGATGTCTTTGGCTAATTGCCTAACTGATTCGGGCATCTTGTTTTGCTAAGCCTTTCCCCTTATCTCTACCTTAGCTAATCTCACCATCACTGTCACCTTTGGACGATGGTTGTTTCATGCAATTGGGCCCATTTTGGAGTGCCTTAATGAGTTGGGCCATTTTTTGTTGGAGTGCAGTCATGTCAGCTCTCAACTGGACCATCTCTTGGTTATTGTTGTTGTTGTATACAACCATTTCAACGATTGGTTTCTCTTGTCTTATTAAACGACCACCTCGTCTAACTCAAACTATGATGGCTACAAAACAAAGGTGTTAATGACATGCATGCATGCATATATGCATGATATGATACATACTCATACAAGGGTATTGACACACTTATAGCTTTCAAACCTTATTTCTCCCACACATGTGAGGTTGAGTCTCTTTCCCAGGATTTTTGGCCTCATTCCCAAGTCATCATCATGGAATGTAGGAATGCGAGATTCTCTCACCTAATTCTATCATACAAGCTTATGTTGGATTCTGCATTATTACCATAACATGACTTCTAAACGTCACGATAACCTTAGCTTGTGGCACATGCCCCCATTTTTTTCTTATGGGTGACTTGACATGTAGCATTTATTCCTAGTTTCATGAGATTTGAGTTGTTGTTATTCTAATCATGGAGAATTTACATCCACAGACATGCATTTCAACATGGGTTTTGGATATTCATTCTATTGAAAATTTCTATATTCATTTACATGGGCTTGAGTCTCGATGGTCCAATGGTGTAGGCTACTTCAAGCGAGAGATGTCCCTATGGATTGGTCTCCTTTTATACCAAATCAATGGTACGTGCTCAAAGGTTGTGATACCAACAATAGTCATCTAAGGATCGAATGGAGTAAAAAACTCCTCATGCCAATGCCACACGGCTAGTTTGGTCAATTCATGCTCATTGTATGCAAAGTGTAGTGATACAAAGACTCAAAATATCAACATGAGGTATTAGAATTTGCTATCCCAATTGGAATCAACTTCTCTTATCCCCAGTGGAGTCACCACTATGAATGGGGCTTTAATCCCACCAAAGCGTTTGTGACCATAATACTATGTCAAAGCCTCTTTCGAGACATAAAGGAATACAAATGAGCCATAAGCACATCTAGAAAAATAGATTCGCCACTCAATTATTCAATTGGAAATGAATGGGGGCAATCTGATCCCTCACTTGAGGACCTAAACTACCCTCATCCCTTCAGAGATAGGTTTGGGAAGTTAGGTACGAGCCATTCGCCTCGTCCGAATCAAAATCTGGCCTCTACTAGGGTATTCCAAATAAAAATAGCTCATGTTGTTATATAGTTTGCTTAGATGGTTTATTTTATGCACACATTGCAATTTTATATTCATTAAGATATGTAAGGTGATATTCAATCAATAACAGTTGTATATTCATACAAAGAAAGAGAGAGGAGAATAGAGTTACATGTCCTTCAAACATGGGGGATATGGGAGAGGATTACATTGCTCTTCAACAATAAAATAAATTCTACTTCTAAACACTTAATATCGCATTCATTCCATTCATAGCATTCATTGCAATTCAATATAAGCATTCAATTCGAGAATTGATAAATCGTGAATTCCTCACCATCATATGTGAGTTTATTCAACTTTTATCAAGCACAATCATACATTCAATCATTATTCTAAATAATGGTCCCTCACCATCAATGTGACTCCACCATCACTTCATGGCATCATATTTCTAAATATAGTATAATCATACATTTATCCATATCAATCAATTAAAATACAATGGCATAATCTAGAATCATAGCACTTCGACCTATATTTGATATTTCTACCATGGCATTCTAGTCTATTATTATTCTAGCATAATTCCTATCAATTTATAGTGAATCATGGCATTTCTAGCTAAGCATGATATTTCTAACCTAATTCAATCAATTAAAATCAAGCAAAGCTATTCGAACTCAATCCAAGCATTCAAGGGGTAATTAAGGTAATTCATACCTATTCTATGCTATTCCTAGCATACTTCAAAGCAATCATAAGTAGGGATGGCAAATACCCGAGGCTAATCCCTGGCCCCGGGAGGGATTTTTGATCCTCGTCCCCAAAAAATTCCCCGAAAATTTTGGGGCCGGGGATATTCCCCGCCCCGGGAGGGATTTTTTATCCTCGTCCCCAAAAAATTCCCCGAAAATTTCAGGGCCGGGAAATTTAATCCCAGGTCCGGGTATATTAATTCCCCGGAATGATCCCCGAATTTTTTAATTCTGTTTTTTTTAATTGTACTTATATTTGTTTTTGCGAGTACAATTCACTTGCCATTTGTTTCAACCTACAAATACAAGGCCACTATAGTTAAATATGATGTAAAAAGGCAAAAAAACAAAGTCTAAAACAAGCAACCTGCCAAAACGCTCGACAAAACTCGATGCGCTCGATATAGCTCGACACGACTCAATATGTAAGTGTCGAGTGTCGGATGATGCATCCAACACTCGATGTCTACTAAAATAGACTGATATCGAGTGTCAGTGTGAATCCGACACGACTTGACATATAAGTATCGAGTATCGAATGTATCATCTGACACTCGACACATACATGTCGAGTCGTGTCGAGCTATATCGAGCACGTCGAGTTTTGTCTAGCGTTTTGGCAGGTTGCATTTTTCCTTCGTTTTTATATTTATTCCAGGTCGGGGCCGGGCCGAGGAGCCTCGTCCTCGGCCCTGGGCATTCCCCGGGATTCCTCTCCCCGTCCCCAGCCAATCTCCCTGAAAATCTGGGCGATTCCCCAGCCCAGCAATGCTGGGGAATCCAGGTACCCGGCCTCGCCCGGGTAATTTTGCCATCCCTAATCATAAGTTTTTCCAGCATCATTCTATTCATATAATCTTAATCATGATTATAAACATGTGCTCCTAAATATGATTCTAAGCATTCGTGAAGAAATAAATTCCTATTCATGATTCTAATAAAAAAAAAAGGAAAGCGGACTTAACTTGACATACATTTCCACCTCGCAAACACTACAACAATATTTTTTATTTTTGTCACTTTGCATTTATTTATTTGGCGGTTTTTTTAAAAAGTGAGAAGTATAACATTGGTTTAGAAGTCAAACCCACCTATTTATCATATTTGTCATTATTTGTCTTTATTCAATCACATATTTATCATAGTTTTTAAATTGTAACAAGTATGTGGATTCTAAAATTTGTGTAAAATTATAATAATTTTATTTTTTATTTAGATAAATATTAAGAAATTAAAATAGTGATATAAATATTTTATTCAAAAAAATATGATTTTATGGTTAAATATAGATATATTATAATTTAAAATCTTCAGCTAAAAAATTATAAATAATAAAAAATTAAATAATATAACTTAATGGTTAAATATAAATTTATTAAAATTTAAAATCTAAATGCGCAAATTATAAGTAAGAAAGAAATTAAATTTGTTAATATATTTAAAAAAGAAGGGAATACGGTGTCGTTTTGGTGGGTTTAATTTCCCAAAATGCAATTATTTTACTGCCTCTCATTCCCAAAACGCTAAGGGTCACTCTCTTGCCTCTCATGTATATAGGTTTCTAGAATATATGACAAAATATATAAATCTCATAAATTCATTCACACCCCAATCTCAAATCCCTAACCCACCCACCAACGTCAACACCTTCTCTCTAGATCTCTTCTGTCCATGTCACCACTCCATCGTGACACTGTTTGTAAGATGGTTCTAGTCCACAGTCACTGGTTAGCGTACACCCCCTTCCTCAGACGTGACCCTCTTCAAGCTTGGCCTTCGCCTTCCTCGTTCACTTGCAGCCACAAGCGCCTCTGTCGTCTCGAGTTGCCACCATGGTTGATGGCTACATTGCACGCTCCTCGTCTTCACACGACTCGCCACTAGGGTCCACAACTGCACCCTCTCATCGTCCCTCCAGCTTCGCCAGGCGTGATTGCTTGTCCGTCACTCTCACTCAGGTTTACATTCTTTGTTATTGAGCAGTGAGTCACCTTTCTTTCCCCTTTAATTTGTGTAGAGATAATGATTGGTTCATTGAAGGGAAGAGCAACACGCTATCTTTTCCATCATACTACATTAATGAAAATGTAATTGTCCTTCTTTTGTTGTCTTTTTGGGTTTCTAATGCAAATTACTGAACCTGGATCTTAGACTTTTGAAGTTCATTTTGATCTTTACAAAGTTATTTATAGAAGATGGTTAGAATTGATTGTGAACTTGTTGATAAAACTACAAAAGAAACAAGCATTAATTTACTTCTAGTATACAGCATGACCATATTCAATATCAGTAAGCTCGGAATTTAATCTAGAGGTGGTTAATGTCTCTTTCTCTCTTTGAGCAAAAGGAAAATTTCTCATGTTTGTTACTGTTATTTTAAAAATTATGTGAAGCTACTTGTTCCAATACATTAAAAAAAAAAGAAAAGAAAAGAAAAATGAAGTTCTTGTTATGTCAAGTTTATTCAGAATGATTATTCCACTATCACTTGACATTTCAGAGTATGTTTACTATTTGGCATGATAGTTTATGTGCTTCCTCATTTTCAGGCAGTTATCTGCTAGGATGGAAATGGCAGCAAAATTCGAAGTGGATCCACCATGGAAGGAGTTCCTGATTTTGATACATCAATTGCCTGTGATTCTTGTGATTTGTGGTAAAATTTATTATTTTGCTGAAATTTGTTAGAAATTTAGACATAGACTGCTCAAACATTCTGCAGCTATAGTTTATAGTATCCCCTAATTTATTTACTGTTCATGTTGACAGGTATCATGCTTTTTGTGTAGGCTTTGATCCAGAAGGCTCTTCTGAAGATACATGGTTATGCCCAAGGTAGATTAGAAGCGGATGATTATTTTGCTGGTCAATGTTGGGCTGTTAGTTCCTTAGTTCAGTGTATTCTCTAGATATGGCTTGGAACTGCAAATTTATTACTCATCAAGTAGCATGGATCTTTTATGCAACCTCTTTATAAGTATAAAATCAAAGCATGATATTTTATATTGTTTTATTAAATTGGGTTGCTTTCAGTCAATCTTGGGGTGGATCAGAGGGGTTTAATCTCTATCTTTAAGTTTTATTGAGTGACTAGCAATAAAGATTATGTCTGATATATATATATACAAACACACACACACACACTTTTGAATGTAGTACCTGCAGTTACTTCTTAATCATCTCATGCTGTGACTTAATACCTACTTAATTCTGGTCCTATGAATTTGGCTTATATATTCCTCATTATGTTGTTCTCTTCTCTAATATAGGCTTTCTGTTTTCATTTCCTCTGCTTACATTATCCATTTAATTGTGTTGTAGATTTACAGTTGTAGTGCCACAGAACTCTGCTCCAAATTTAATAAAAAGTCAAAATAATGAATCTGGTCCAGAAAGTGTTACTGGTGAATGTTTGGATGAGGTTGTATTTTCAGGGAAGGTGTCTATATCTATTGCTGATTTTGGAGAGACAGTTGTTGTTGTCTCTATGGTTGGAGGAAATCAATAAGGTAAAGAGCCAAATGAGTATTTTCAGTTAGAGCTTGAAGTTGACAAGGGCCCTAGAAGTGAGACACTTCGTCCTGACGCTACTGGTCCCAAGGTTGATTCACCATTAAGTGAGAGAACTAATATATAACCAGTGTTGGAGGCACAAGACCTAGAGCTATCCTTATCACATGATAAATCTTTGAGTTTACATTCTAATTCCTTGGGGCCTTCTGATTTAAAGATACGCGGTGCTGACAAAAAAGTGAATGAACAGAGCTGCTTTGATGGTGTTAAAAGTTCCTCAACAAATTTGATCAATACAAGTGAATCCAGTATAGGTCTTCATCTTGGTTTAACTGTGGGCTCCTTTTAATCTGGTAATTTTTTCAGTGTACTTATTTTGCATCTTTCGATCTTCTTAGGTTCTATTTCATTATACTATAGTATGAATGGTTTATTTATTTTTTTGCATATCTTACTACAAGTATTTATCATCACATTTAAATGTTTGTCTAGTTGATGACATGAACAAGAATGTTACTGAAGATCAAATTACCATGAACAAGATTGTTACTAAAGATCAAATGACCATGGACAAGATTGTTATCGACGATCAAATTACCATGGACAAGATTGTTATCGAAGATCAAATTACCAGGGATGTGCAGCAACAAAATCCTTCAGGAGAATCTTTGCCAAAAGGTATGGAAGAGTTAGAGGGTGGTTTTCAAGTTCCTTTTGGCAAATTATATATAGAGCAGAACAAGTGCATATTTTATATGTGATTCTGCTCTTTTATTTATTTATTTATATTTGGGGTCAAATCGTATAGTATTCATCTTTTGACATTGCTTGATCTCTAAAATTCTTTCAGCTAACAAGATTGAAGCTTATGCCGGTGAGGATGCTTAATTCCCAAATTATTGGTGTTAAGAGAAATCATACAGATTGCAGGTCACTTGTCATTCCCTGTTTTACTTTGCCAATTATGCTCATAATTTTGTCATATCAAGGTTTCATACTACCAACAATCTATGACAACTTTACACTATCAGAGCCTAATTGAGGTTGCATTTCCTGTGATCTAAGCTCTGTCAATTGCATTATTCCTTTGCTTGTAACCAGATTTGGGCTAAATAGAAACCATGCTTGGTTGTTATGGCTCTAGTAGTTGATATATCTTCATACTCGTCCATGAATCTTGTACACCAAGGGGCTGTTTCAGGAATATGGGAATCCGCATTCTTGCTTTAAAATGTTACTCAAACTTTGGTCCAGTGGAGAGACAAAATCTTAGTTAATTGTATCTATAGTAATCTTCAAATTAAAGCGAATCTAGGGAGTGCAACCTTATCATAGTTAGCGAAGGTGAAGTTTTGGAACTGCCTGTCCAACTCATCCTTTCCAAACATAATACTCAACCCCTTGCTTTCTATATTTTGTTGATCCTAAATGCCTTAAGGAACTGACTGAGGGCATGGGGTGTGTATGGGACAGGATTGGAATAATATACTTATAGGTGAATTTATCTGGATGAGAAGTTTTGATGTTGTTTTCTTTTGGCCAAGCATGCTCTTGTCTCAGTAGCTATCTCAGTAGCTCTTTCATTATTTCTTCCACTCTACGTGTAATTAAATATATACTAGGCGGCTAAAAACTGCCAAGCATATATTTTTTTAATTTTTAAAACTATTTATACTTGGCAGCCCACCAAGTATAATTAAATATATACTTGGCGGCTAAAAACTGCCAAATATATATATATATTTTTTAATTTTTAAAACTATTTATACTTGGCGGCCAAAAACTGCCAAGTATAGTCAGCTGCATATTTGGCAGGTTGACCGACCGCCAAATTGACCATATTTGGCGGTGCCATTGGTGGCACTTTCAAGACCGTCAAATATATACTTACTTGGCGGCTAAAAATCGCCAAATATAAGCATTTTTCTTGTAGTGAAAACAAACAAAGGGTTAACAATTCATAAAACCCTTAAACATGCTTCTAAGCATTAAAATAAAACCTAAACATGCTTATTCTAAAACAAGAAAAAATAAAGAAGAAATAAAGCGAGAGAAGAGAGAACTGCTCTCAAGACGTACCCTTTCTAAGTTTGGAGCAATATAAAATGCTTGAAAACTTTGGACTAGTAAAGACTCCTTGAATTCTCAAGTGTGTGTTCAAGAGAAAGAAGAGATGAATTTGATGTGTTGAAAAGTGAGGAGGAGGATTGTTTATATAGGAGAGGGTTGAGACTGAAAAAAGAAGAAGAGAAACATAAAAAGAAGGTTTTTTAAGAAATTTTCCATTTCTAACAGGACAATAGTCGTTGGCTATTGAGAGATTGTTGACTAGCACTCTAATAGCTGACTGGCTATTAACCAATAGTCGTCGGTCAGTTGTTGCCGACTGGACCTTCCTATTTTGCAACTTCTTAGTGTAGTTTTTTTACCTTTGTCAGTTATATCGCACACAGCTTTTCAAGTTCAACTCCAATTTATTATCCGTAAATTTCT
Source organism: Boswellia sacra (assembly GCA_013180625.2). Taxonomy (NCBI): domain Eukaryota; kingdom Viridiplantae; phylum Streptophyta; class Magnoliopsida; order Sapindales; family Burseraceae; genus Boswellia; species Boswellia sacra. Next base: position 106,986 of record SNVD02004626.1, on the reverse strand, counting down.
ATGAAAACTAGACATCCGCAGCTTCGTAAAAGTTTATGACTTATCAACAAATTCCCTCTGGATTGATTTTTGTGATTTTTTTAAGTCATGTGCTGGTTTTCGAGACCCTTAGTTGGTTTCCTCTAACCTTTCATCCTTTGGCTTCCAAGGGCATTTCGATCTTTTTTGTTTCTCAATGTTCATATTCATTTTATCATCGAGCCTCAAAAATCTAGTGTTTACAAGGCTTTTTCTCGTTTTTTCTTTTTTATCTTTTTCAGATTTGGTTACAAGAGAGGTTATCTATTGTAGCACCGCCTGAAGAGGATATTTGCTATTATAGCTCTCGACTTCATACAACAAGGAGACTTGAGAAACGTTCTTCTTGGATCGACTGGCTTTGAGTCATTCTAGATAATCGGATCCATTGGCACTGTCCATGGTTGAGGCTACAACATGTGACATTTGGGACCTATATCGCGTGCGTGCCTTTGGTAGGTTTCACCCACAGTTCATTCTACAATCCTGCTAGACTGCATCGACAGTATGGACTTAAGCAGAGGATCATGGATTTACCGACTACTTTTGGTGACTGTCTGCTCGTTATCTAGAGCTTGTGAGAGATTCTTGGCGACATCGGACTATCGAGAGGAATCTGGTCCATAATCCTGACTTTGAAACAGATGACCGATATAAGGATTGGGTGACCTTCAAGCTTTCATTCCGATCCTACTATTAAGGCCAGAGACGACATTGATAGTTTTATCATTAGCTTAGTTGTTCATGTGCTCTTAAGCATGAGTCTACATGTGCTCCTTAAGCATTCGGTAAGAAAATAAATTTCTAATCATGATTCTAATAAAAAAAGGAAATCAGATTTACCTTAATATGTGTTTCCACCTTACAAAATAAACAAGGGATTAAACATCTATAAAATCCCTAAACATGCTTCTAAATCTCAAAATAAATCTTAAATATGCTAATTCTAAGTATAAATAAATATAAGCATACTTATTCTAAAACAAGAAGAAATAAAGAAGAAATAAAGAGGGAGAAGAGAAAACTACTTCATTTGTTCAATTGAACTAACTTTTTTAGTTTTCCTCTGATTTATGATGAATAAATTTCTATCACTACAAGAGAAGAGAAATTGGTATATTCTGCAGCCTTCTGTGGCGGTTTTTAAAAACCGCCTTAAATGATAATACACGTACACTATTTTCGATTGTTTGACAAACCACCGTCCAAAGGGCATAGAAAACCCCAAATCCCTTTTGCCCTAATCTCGTATGTTATTCGGTTTGCATCTCTCCCATCTCTCTCTAAACTCTCGCACACCAACACTACTCCCCACCCTCTCCTTTCTCTCACAACTCCTTTCCCTCGCAACTCCTCGAGACATAAAGAAGCGATGGCTTGCTCATGGCGAGCACCCAGTTTGGTGGTGTTATCAATCATCTTATCCGGTGAGTTCTTGTTTTTGATTTTTTTGAAAAAAAAGTTGGATTAGATTTTATATGTTGTTTGTTTGAGAGGAAGATGTGGTGGATCTAGGTAGTCAAGAGAATTGGGACGTTTAGCTGAATCTAAGAGCCTGGAATCTGAGGAGAAACACGCAAGCCAAGAGGAAGGATTTGGTGAGCAAAAATTTGTTCTCAGATGGGGAGATTAGAGGCAGAGAGAAAATGGGCTGGTGTTGTTTCAAATTAAAATGGTGTTTAGAGGAAGGAAAGGAGAAGAAAGAAAAGGAAAGGGAGAGAAGGAACGAAAGATGAGAGACGAGGAAGGAGAAAAGGAAAAGGGAGAAAAAGGGGGAAGAGCGGAGGAAAGGGAGAAGAGAGTAGAGGGAACGAAGCGACAAGAGCATGAGGAAGAGAAACGAACGGGACGATTTGTTGTAATTGGATGGAGAGGAACGGTACTTGGATGGCATTGCCATTGGCGTGGACGAAGGGTAAGGAAACGAAGGATATCGAAGCGAGAAGAGCAAAAAATTGATATGCAGGGCAATTTGATTGCTGGTTTCACAGAAAGAACAGGAACAAAAAAAATCGACACCATGTAAAGCTTGATCTTCTTCTTCTTTCTAGATACTTTTTCTCCAATTCTTTGCTAAGTAACAGGGTAACTAATGACTTTGGAAGTTAAGATTAGCTAGAGATGTACTACATTCAACAGTTCTAGAAAAACAAAGTATTCTTCAAGTCACTTAGGTTATTTTCTACTAATTTCTGCAGACTTGTGGATAACCCAATTTGTCGGGAGGGGTCAGCGAAAACAAAAAGTTACTGTAAAATCCCCCAAGCAAGTATCTCTTATTCAATGCCCAAGAACTGTCTACCCACTCCCTGCAGTTCAAATCAGATTTCTAGCCCTACCTGTCACTGTTCATACCCATATACAGGAACTATAGTATTTAGAGCTCCTTCCTTTTCAGACTTGGAAAATGTTGCTTACCATGAAAGACTACAGGTGAACATGACGAATTCTTTCAAGTCTCATGGACTTCCAGTGGATTCAGTTTCTCTAAGTAACCCCCGCAGGGATGCAAATGATTACCTTGATTCGACCCTACAAGTATTTCCATCTGGTGGAGAACGTTTCAATCAAACAGGAGTTTTTAGTATCGGATTTGTCCTCAGCAACCAAACTTACAAGCCTCCACATGAATTTGGACCTTACTACTTTATTGTCCATGGTTACCAACATTTTTCTGGTATTTATGTTACTCACATTAAGCTAAATTAAATTGCTGCACTGTTGCTTTATTTGATATTGATGCAACTGTGTTTGTTGCCATCTTTAAGGAGGATCTTCATCGCATAAGTCGGTAAGCATTGGCATTATCATCGGAGCAGCAGCTGGTGGTTGTATCCTCGTGCTATTCTTACTCCTTGCAGGAGTTTATGCTTATCGTCAAAAAAGGAGAGCTGAGAAAGCAAATGAACAAAACCCTTTTGGTATGATAAGGATTTAATCAAACTTAGTCATCTTCCAATTTTTAGATTATTATATGTGTAACCTATGCTGGCTAAATACAGCACATTGGGACCATAATAAGAGCAGTGGTAGCATTCCTCAGTTGAAAGGAGCAAGATGCTTCTCTTTTGAAGAGGTTAAAAATTACACAAATAATTTTTCAGAAGCCAATCACGTTGGATCTGGGGGTTATGGAAAGGTTTGACTGTCTTTCCCTCTCTGTCTTTCTAATTCCCATTGCATATAGTTCTGCATGGTGTCTTTCAATACACCAAAACCACTGTTTCCATTAGCTAGTGTGCCATCAGATAACGAAATTTGTAAATCTATAGGCTGTTTGGGCATTGGGAAATGTTGCTAGTGACTCACTCGGTGTCATGATCTTGTGCTCAGTCAAGGAGCTTTGGCTCCATTGCTGGCACAATTGAATAAGCATGCAAAGCTGTCAATGCTGAGAAATGCCACATGGACACTATCAAACTTCAACAAGGGAAAGCCACAACCTCCATTTGACCAGGTTGGTTTTCTCTACTGTGCCTTGTTTGGGATTTATGCAAATTTTTTTTTTCTCTACTTAGAAACCAGCAAAGAAACAGATTCAACTTTGATTTCAGGAACCTCAAAGCTTGGGAAAATTTGATTTGTGATGTATGCAAAATGACTGAAGAAAATGTTTTTCGAAATAAAAGTCGTTGAATGATTTTAATTAAGATTGTGGTGAGTTTCAACATGTGCTAACATTTTTTGGGTGTTTTCAAAATTTTAATTAAGTTTGAAGATTTGCATTTTTTGTGTACTAAAAGCATTTTTTTCTTAACAAAACAATCAAACACGTTTTATCTTTATAAATTTTGTCGATTAATACAAAGCTGGCAAGTGTGGGGGGTAGACAATATTATATTTATGCAAATAATTATAATCGAAGTTAACTGTTATACATGTAATACACATAAATTAATATAAAACTTGCTAAAAATGTTGAAAGTCAGAAAATTGATCTGAAAATGTAAAAAACTATTACTGATCCTCCTTATTTTAAATAAGATTTGTACTAAGATTGCCAAAACACTGCTGCTTCCAAACATTAAGATTATAGAGTTAATTAATTAATTGTGATTATCATCATAATATTCACTCCAGATGAGCAATGCCTTATTTTACTTGGCAGCATCAAAACAGCTTATTGCAGGTTAATTATTTCAGTCGAGTATATTAGAGAGAATGAGATGAAACAACATCAAGGTTTATTGAACTAATATCCCACACATGTTCTCAGGGAAGGGAGAATTGATTGTTTGTGCTCAACATGTACATCAGACTGCTTTGAGGAAAATATGATTAAGATCATGCAAGTAAAACATGGTTATGTTTCAGTCATTGCAAAATTGAAAACAGATGAGAGTGTGTAGTGTATATTGGTTTCTGAACCTAACCATGTCATTGCTGTTGAAGAGAGTGGGACCCTGCATCTCTGGGAAATGAATTCAACATGGAGGTGAATTTATCATTTAATGCTGCATCCTTTCTATGCTTGGAGTAAATGCCTTGTTTCTTTTATGCTTTCCATTACATGTTTAATTTGCAACTCATGGTCCCTAAAATACTGTCTGCCTCTTGGTTCATATCAGTTGACATCAATTTCTTTTAATATATGAAATTGCTTTTATTATTTGATACTATTTTCTGGAGTAAAAAAAATTCTTTTGCTTTCAATTTTCACCATTTGCAATGCACAGATAGAAGATTTTACTATACCAGTTGATGATTACATATATCCTTGTATAGTGGAGTTGAAGAGAATCCTAAATTGTGCTACTCTGGTTGTTGGTCATAATGGTTTTTGGGGAATTTGGTGTATGGCATGTTGCTTCTACCCATGCTGTTTCTGCGTGAAGATTGTCTTCTATTTATTGCAAGCAATTTGGTAGTTGAACTTTAGTTCTTTATCTTTCTTCTTTAATGGCAAATTTATTTCTTTCAGGGATATATCCAAACGAGTCTTTGTCTCAAGGTTATCTGCTCCAAGTTCTTCAATTTATCAATTCTTTCCAATCAATTTGTTTTGCTGGCAAAGAAATGGCTCTGTTTTTGCAGGAACCAATGTGGACGAGCACATCAATGGAATTATGGCTGCAATAAAGTTGCAGTTCTCAAAGTACCGTGGGAACAAGATCAATTGCTTTGTAAATAAGGAAAGAAAAGTTTTGTGGGAATTTTGTTTCATACATTATACGTCATGGTCTGGAGTGTATTGGCTTCAACGGTTTATAAAAAGTAAACAATGATGAAAGAAATAATAACTTTAGAACTCCCCAGACATCAGAGGTGTCAGATTTTTGAATTATAAACTCATTGTGCAGGGCTGTTGCAATTGGTGCATTATCTGGTCATGGGATCATTGGTACAGATGATGGATGTGTGTGTATGTGGGATTTGTCTTCAGGAACTAAAGTTGGCACTCTTCAGCTTGTTTCTGTGATTTGTGATTAACTGGAAATAGTTTCTGTAACAGAATGATACGTGTGGTAAGAATTTGAACTTGTTTTGAACTGCTTTGTTCTCATCAGCTTGTTTTGAACTTACCACTGAAATTTTTGTCTGAGAATTTGATGTGTTTTCACATTTTAATTTATACTTTCAACAGTGGGGAAGAGGAAACTGCAAATTTGTTGCTAGGCAAGTTCAAATGGGTCATGCATTCCTGTCCCTCAACAGGTAATTTTGTGTTCATCTTTTTTTCTTCTCTCAGAATTGGAAAAACACTTGCCAACATAAAAGCCTACTCTAAAATAGATACAGAAAATTTGTTTAAAAGTCAAAATTGGAATACTCCTGCAATTGTTAAAAACAGGACAACCAAAAGCTATCAGTTGGTAGTTCTCACTTCCTGCATTTTAGCTATAGCTTCTGACTGCTCTAAAGTACTGCACTTCTTTTCTTTGTACTGGACTTTTATGATTGATTCATATAACCCCCTCAACAGATGCTCCCCTTGACAGTCCAGTCCTAACTCTCTGATCTCTCGACAAATACTGGCATACTCCTATTCAGATTCTGGGATTGTTTTTCTTATTAATTTTGTGTATCTTTTTCCTTTTTTGTCAATTAATATTTACACTCAATTATTACAAGAAGTTGAAATTGCAAGAATTTATAGTCTGGTATTAACAGACCTTGGTTTAATTGATTGAGGTGCACTTTCAAGTACATAAAACAGAGAAAGCAAACCTATAGAATCCTTTTGAGTACTCTTCTAACATATTATTCAGTTGAAAATTTATTTTTCCTTCTCTTATTTCTGAAAATTTCTTTTGTGGGTGCTGTGTTGGGCTTATCTCTTATGCAATCAAATGTAGGGATCTGCTGAGGCATACTCTGAATGTGAAAACAATGCAGATATAATTTCAGTCCAAAATTCTTGGCTTTCCTAACAAAGTCAGGTTCCAAAAGTTCTCCCAGAAAGAGAAGGTACTCTTTCACCTGTTTTGAAGAAACTGGAGAGGTAAACTAGATGTATAATCCCAGTAAAGAAAAATAAAATGAAGCATCTACTGATGACTCTGGAGATGGGCTTCCTCCACTTGAAAAAAATATGAATCATCTTAAATCTTTAGGAGCTGAAACCAATGAAAATGAAGCGTACTCTGATGACTTTGAAGATGGGCTTCCACCACTTGAAAAAAATATGAATCACCTGAACTTTCAAGTTGTTTACCAAGTTTTGTGTAAATTTACTTATCAGATTATTAAACTATGTGGAGGTTGTTGAACTATCTAACTAACATATTGTTTAACTGTTTGATTATAACATGTTGAATAGTATGGATTATGATTGCGTTATATTTGATTTTCTTGGATATGATTGAACCATTATATAAGATATTTTTGTATTTGATTTGATTTCATTATATTCATTGAATGAATGATTATAAAATTATATCGAAGCATTTTTCTGAGACAGGTTAATAATTTTGTAAACAACAAATAAATATAGGATAGCACAAGCAGCAAAACTTCAAAAAAATTTTGCTAATTATTTACGACGGTTTTCTGGTCGACGCAAAAAATTTTTCGTAACTATTTACGACGATTTTTCATCAATTCACGACAGTTGTACAAAAATTGTTTAAAAACTTTTTACGGCGGTTTTATGACTTTTTACGGCGGTTTTTTGTTCGTCGTAAATATTTGACTTTTTACGGCGGACATAAAACCATCGTAAAAAGGTGTGGTGATTGTCAATCCTGTTTCGTCGCTTGTTTTTGCGTCGAACAACTAAACTAACGTGAAAAAGCTTTTACGGCAGGCCAAAATCATCGTAAAAGTTTTTACTGTGATTGTTTTTACAGCGGGTGAGAACCGCCGCATAACCACCGTAAATGTGTTTTTACGAAGGTTTTGGCCCACCGTAAATAGTCTTCCTTGTTGTAGTGTATGAAAAATAGACATCTGTAGCTTCGCAAGGGTATATGAGTTATCAACAAATTCCTTCTAGATTGATTTTTATGATTTTGTGAAGTTGTGTTAGTTTTTGAAACTCTTGGTCGGTTTCTTCTAACCTTTCTCCCTTTGGCTTCCAAGGGCATTTCGATAATTTTTATTACTTGACATTCATCTTTACTTCATCATGAAGCCTCAAAAATCAAGTGTTTGCACCGCCATTTTGTTCTTATGGGTGTTTTAACATGTGGCATTCGTTCATGGTTCTATAAGGTTTGAGTCAATGTTGTTCTAATCATGTGAAATTTATATCCATGGACATGCATTTTGACATGGGTTTTGGACATTCATCCTATTGAAAATTTATAGATTCATCTACATGAACTTAAGTCTCAAGGGTCCAATGGCCTAGGCTCCTTCGAGCAAGAGATGCCCCCTTGGGCCAATCTCTTTTTATACCAAGTTAATGCTAGGTGCTCAAAGGTGTTGACACCAACATGAGTCATCTAAGGGTCAAATAGAACCAAAGACTTCTTATGCCAATACTACATGACTAGTGTGGGTAATTCATGCTCATTGTGTGCAAAGTGTAGTGATGCAAGGACTCAAAATATCAAGATAAGGTATTAGAATTTGGTATCCCAATAGGAATCAACTCCTTTTATCCCCAATGGAGTTGCCACTGTGAATGAGGCTTTTATTCCACTAGAGCATTTATGACCATAATATTGTGTCAAAGCCTCTTTCCAGACTTAAGGGAACACAAACAAGCCATAGGCACATCTAGAGAAATGAAGTCGCTACCCAATTATTCAATGTAGAATGAACGAGGGCAATCCGACCCCTCGCTTCTGAACGTAAACTACCCTTATCCCTTCAGAGATGGGTTCGAGAAGTTAGGTACGAGCCATTCGCCCCGCCGAGATCCAAATCCGATCTCCACTAGGGTATATCAAATAAAAATAGCTCATGTTGTTATACAGTCTACTTAGGTTGTTCGTTTTATGCACACATTGTTCATTCTATCTTCTTTAAGACATGTTAGGTAAGATTCAATCAATACAATTGTATATTCATATAAAAAAAGGGAGGAAAATAGAATTACATTCCTTTTCAAACATGGGGATATTGAAGAGGATTACATTGCTCTTTAACAAATAAAGTAAATTCTACTTTTAAAACACTTCAAATATCCATTAATTCTTTCACAATAAATCATATATTCAAGTAATCAAATAATCAATTCAAGACTTAATAGATAATGAATTTCTTACTACCATATGTGAGTCTATTCAATGTTTATCAAGCCTCTTTCATTGCATCATTCAAATATGCATTTAATTATTCTAAGTTATGGTCCTAATCACCAATGTGAGTCCACCACTGCTTTATAGCATCATACAATTATTCAATTATATTTCTAAACATGGTATATTCATACATTTATCCATACAAAGCCATAATCTAAAATCATGGCTCTTCGACCTAGATTTGATAATTCTATCATGGCATTCTAACCTTTGCTATTCTAGTATAATTCAATTGATAATGGAAATTAAAAATGGCAATTCTAGCCTAGGCATGTCATTTCTAGCCTAATTATAGCAATTGTAGCAAATCATGGCATATTCTAGTCTCATTCAAGCAATCATGGCAAAACATGGTAGTTCTTGCCTAATCTATGCTATTTTCTAGCATACTTCAAAGCAATTATAAGTCTTTCTAGCATGATTCTAATCATGTGCTCTTAAGCATGATTTTAGACATGTGTTACTAAGCATGATTCTAAGAAGTAGCAAAGAAAATAAACTTCTAATCATGATTCTAGATAAAAGAGGGAAAGCAGACCTACCTTGACATGCATTTCCATCTTGCAAAACAAATAAGGGTTAAAACAATTCATAATAACCCTAAACATGCTTATAAGCATCAAAATAAAACCCATACATGCTTATTCTATGCATAAACAAACCTAAGCATGTTTATTCTAAAGCAAGAAGAAATAAAGAGAGAGAAGAGATAACTGCTCTCAGGATGTATCTTTTTCAGGTTTAAAGCAATATAAAATGCCCAAAAATTTTATACTAGAAGGACTCCTTGGAATTCTCATAAGCATGTCCTAGAGGGAGAGAGAGAGGATTTCTGGATGTCTTGCAAAGTGAGGAGAAGGGGGTTTTATATAGTTGAGGGGTTGAGTTGAAAAAGAAACGAAGAAATCAACTATGGAAGGTTGGAATCGAATTTGCCAATCATAAAAGGGCAACTACTTGCTGGTTGTGGAGAGACTACCAGCCAACACTGTAACAATTGATCAGCTGTCTAGCAACAGTCGGCCGATTGTGGCCAACTAAACCTTCCAATTTTGCAACTTTTTAGTGCAGTCCTCCCTTGACCTTTGTCTGTTCAATCATACATAACTGTTTGAGTTCAACTTCAATTTTTTATCCTTAAATTTCTATGAAAACTAGACATCCATAACTTCATAAAGGTATATGACTCATCAATAAATTCTTTTTGGATTGATTTCTGTGATTTTTTGAAATCATGTGTCAATTTTTGAGGCTTTTGTTCGATTTCTTTTAACCTTTCTCCCTTTGGCTTCCAAGGGCATTTCAAACTTTTTTATTGCTCAACATTTATCGTCATTTCATCATCAAGCCTAGAAATCCAGTGTATACGCTTGTATTTATTGCAAACAACTTTAAAATATAGTTCTTTAGAATGATTCATATGATATCTAGATATCGTTGTTATGTTAGCTATAATTTTTTTCTTTTACGTTATTGATAATATACAGTGTCATTTGTGCCTAACTAAAATTTGATATTCTTATATATCCATGTGTCAAAGGTGCCATGTCAGCATTATTGGTTTGAGGGGGAGAGTTTTCAGTGGCAAGAATCCTTTCTCTTATAAAATTCCTTATTTTAATCATAATCAATTTTTGAATTTAAGTCGTTAATTGCATTAACGAGTTTGTTTTGGAAATCATATTGGACTAAGACTCTTTCTTTCCAAGTATATCACAAACTCAGTTAGGGTTATTGTTTCTTATCATATATTATGTTGCATTCTACATCTCTCACGTTTCTCTGTTTCTCTAAAAACTTGTGCAAACAACTGCACAAATCATAGAAATTGCAATGGCTTCTTCGACTGAGTCTGAGAAATCCACTAGTAACTCATCTTTATTAAGCGATCTAGAGAGCAAACTAATCATGATAGTTCGAAGTCACAATAGCATGCAGAGGTTTCGATTGACCCAGTAATGAGTGATGATGAAGAAACTTCAATTGGGAGAATGAAAGACAAGATCAAGCTTAAGTTCAACAAGTGTCTCACCATTGAAGTGAAGACCAATTTTATGAAGTATACCTCAAAGAGGAAGTTACAGATTGAAAGGCCAGTAAAGGTTTATGGCTTCAACAAATTGGCCTTGGTGAGCTTCTTGAGTCCATCTATTGGACCAGAATGGTAAACAATTTTTTGCCTCTTGTTAAGACTCTCATTTCAAGAGTTTTATGCTAATATACTTGAGTCAATTAATAATCTAAAAAGCTTTTATTATCACAAGGTATATTGTAGAGGTAGATTAGTGAAATTTTCTCCCAATATGATTAACACATTCTTTGATATTCCTATTGGGAGTTTACAATCTGTTGATAATAATTTTGAGATGGAAGCTATTCTTAAAGAGTTAACAGGTCATGATGATTTGAAATGGAACTCAAAAGATGGGATTGATCAAAAATATCTAATTAAGAGGTATAGGGTCCTGTATAAGATAGCACAATTTGATTAGTTTCCTTCAAACTATCAAAATCAAGTTCGATAGCACAATTTGATTAGTTTCCTTCAAACTATCAAAATCAAGTTCGATGTGATAGAGTGAAATTTCTATTCTGTTTTGACACCAATAGACAAATTAATTTGGGTTTGTGGATATATAGGATGATAGGTTTAGATTGCACCTTACAAATCCGATTATCATTTGCTTGTGTTTTCTTATTTGATTAAAGGAATTTTGATTCAAAATGGTGTTCCAATGAGTTCTAAATAGACATCTAAGATTTGCCTAAGCTTATCACAAAAGGCTTATTGTCCAGATTGTATGAAAAAACCAATTTGCCTGATCCACAACTAAGACCAAGAAGATTCAGATCAAATCCTATGAGCAATGTAGAAGAACAACATGCTTTAATCAATGTTACTTTAGCTGATATTGTGTAGGATATCAAGGATATAAAAGCCAAGCAATCTAAGTTGGAGAGGAAAATTGATGGCAAAGAAACTATAAATGAACAACCTCATATGTTAACTGATGAGATAATGGAGGAGCACCAGAGGTGACTAGGCTAGAAGAGGAACATGCTGATCAGAATATTGTTATGATAATAAGACAGCAAAGAAAAAGAAGAAGAAAATAGAAGCAAAAAAGAAAGCTAAAGGCAGTAAGCTAAAGAAACATAAAAAGGTCAAGATTGCCAAGAAAAAGGCTTCCCAAAACCAAGTTACTACACAGCCAGCTCATGTTCAAAGCTCAGATGAACCAGTATAAGAAGAACTGGCACAAAAGGAAGTAGCACCACATGTTCCTGCTCCATAGAATACTTCACCACATCGTGAAAAACCTCCACATGAACTAGCTCTTGAACCAAAGAAAGCAGCAAAGGACATTCCACTAGAACTTGCAGCTGAATCACTCATAGGGTTGTCACACAATGTTGAAACTAGTGCTGAAAAGCTTCATAAAACTATTTGCAAGATTTTGGCAGAAGTTACTACATCTCCTTATGATACAATAGCATAGTAGGACACTCCAATAGCTTTTGAGCAAACTACTCCATCAACCACAGGCAAAAGGTTCAAGACCACAGCTAGGAGGTCCAAGAAAAGACCTGGACTAACACCCAAACTAGTTGTTCACAAATCAGCCAGATTTAATCGATTTCATATCAGTTTTTGAACTTAATTTTTACTTTATGTTCTGTTTTTCATTTTTTTTTGTAACTTATTCTGAAACCAAGGGGGAGAAGAGCGGTTTCTGAAGGCAGTGCAGTCTTTACTTTGCTCTGAATTAAACTTTATTTGGATTAGTGTTTTAGTCAAGGGGAGTAAAGGGGGGTAATAGTTTTAGCTCTGTTCTTTGATGAATTTGACCTTTGTAGGGATTTTTTTTAACCTAATCTATTTTGCAGGATTTACATTGTTTTCGATGTTTGTCTTTGATAGTTTAAACTTGCAAGTTATTAATGTATGCATAGAACTATTTGCATTGTGCTTACTTTTGCTTAAATATGATTTTGTTGCAGAAGTTTAGTTAGTCATCTCTATTTACTTTGTTAACAAATCAGTTGATGTGCAATAGTTTAATTTTTAGCTTTGACTATTTTACTTGTACATGATTTGATGATTAGTTACGTTGGCCCTGATTATTTTGTTTGTAGGTTATTTGATTTTAGTCATTTTTTGTTATAATTATATATGTTATGTGTTTTATAACTGACAAGTCGTTTTTCCTATTGGGATAGTACTTTCAGTTATGTTTGATATGTTTGTTTTCAGTTGCATTAGAAATTTTTTATATGCTAATTATTACTTCAGAAATAGGTTAATGTTTTCATCACAAGTTGCCAGAAAGGGGGGAGATTGTTAATGTTAAACATAACATCTTGGCATGTGTCATGCACATGATTGATTTTGGACAAACTTGTAATTAAAACATTAGTTTATATTCTTTCTTATTTTACTGTTTCTAGAAGTCTTTATTAGGAACTATTCGTTTCATATTGAATATCTCTCGTTAGATTAGGATATTATTCTAGTATCCTAGCTCACTTAGAAGTATATTTTATTAGATTCCTAAATTACTTTATTTATATCACTTTCCATATTATTGATCATTATCTTATTCTTACTAATGGAGTTTGATTGAGATTCTACAAGATATTGATAGGAAAGGCAACTTAATTTCACACTATATCTAATGTTATTTCATATAACTTATATGTACATGTTAACGCATTTCAAGATATTGAGGAGAGCTTCAATGCCAAAATTGAAATATGTCTTTGATTATGTTTTGTGAGACTTATTCATGGATGAGAGGTTGCGATTATGCATGAATATTAGTTAAGTATGTTTAAGTTAGTATTCACTGGAGAGAACTCGCGAGTTGAGTGTTTATGTAATTCAGTATTAGATATCGTTGTTATGTATTACTTAACAGTGTGTTCTTAAGTTGTAAATAATAGAGATGGTGCAATATCACTAGAGTTTAAGATCTTGTTGGAATTTTATTTTATGAAGATTAGATTAGTGTGTAAGAGTGAGTTAGCACTATAAACGCATCTAAATATTATATAAACAAAAACTTAGTGAATTACAGCTCGAAGCTGTCTGTGGGCGTGGGGTTTTATAACTAAACCACGTAAATTCTCCTGTGCCATTTTGTATTACAGTTTGCTGTTATATTACGTATAACTAATCCATACTTTCAAATCTCACAAGTACAATTCATGAAAGAAAATATATAAATTTGGAAACAAATATGTATATAAATTTATTTTTAAATGTTTTGAGCGGTCTAATTTAATGAATTAACCAATCAATGGGCTCACATTTATTAGCAACATGGTCAGCCAGCAAGAAGCCTTTGCAAGCCCCAAATCCAAGCAAAGATAAATTAATTACTAAAATTAAAAATTTCTTAAGCTATAAATTTTTTTCCTTCAAGAGTAGTTCTATTTAACTCCCAATTTTCATCTCATTAGCCGTCACTTGTTATTTAGTAAGGATATAACTCTAATCTTTTAAAGATTCTTTCATTAAACTCAATTTTTAATTTTGAATATTCTTATAATAATCTTATTTAAATTATTCTTTGATTTTAATGGTGTGTTACTTTTTTTTCTTTAATTTAACCTTTAATTAAATTATTTTTTATTCTTAATGGTGTTTGATTTTTTTTGTATACAGTTGTATTTCTTAGATTATTCAATATTATCAATGTTGGTAAAAAAATTTGTTAATTATTTTAATATTAATAAATTGTTTCCTATATTATTCGATTCTCCACTTTTATACCAATAAAATATTTTTTAATTTGGTGTTTAAAAGGGTGAGAAAGAAAAACAGATAATTTGGTGTCAATTAATTTTGAGAATGAGATTATGTGATTAATTGAAATATAAAGAGAAAGAAGATGAATCGATTTTAATTAATTTGAGAGAGAAAAAACATAGAAACTAAAAACAAAGAAGTTGGCGTGTAGAGAGGATGATGTTGTGTTGTTAAAGAGAAAATAAAACAAAGATTAGAGATATATTAAAAAAAATTATAATTTTTATTAAGTTCATTAGTCAATATTAATTATGTATTATTACGAGGTTTTCCTGAGGTGAGAGCTAGTTGAAAATAAGAACTGAGTAGAACTACTTTTCTTTAAACCTCTCTCTGATTCTACTGATTCCTTCTAAAGAATCTCGGCTCGACTGTAGCCCAATCCAGCCCAACCTAGCCCCCTACCTTCTTCCGTCCCTGATCACGTTCCCCCGCCAAAAGCAAATTGTCCTTTTGTCTAACGCATATCACCTTTTACTCTCAGTCTTTCGTTGACTCCACACGGTTTCAACATCATCTGCGCAGCTTCCACACATACACAAACTTAATAAATAATGCATGTGTCTTATATGCTGCTGAACAGTGAATAAATTGTGGCACAGCTTGTGTAACGAGAGTGGGAGTATGCTGTGGCATGGCAGAAAAAGCGTGGTGGAGTTTCCACTCTACATTCACAACAATATTAAAGTTTTACTAAATCTTATCATATTTTCTGTCTTTTTTTTTGTGTTTCCTCCTTTTTATACAAAAGTAGATATTATAAATAAATAAAATACAAATAATTGGCATCATTCCGTCTTAAATTTAAAAAAATACCACTTACCATTTCTTACTAAAATATTTTTATTACTAAATTTTTTTTATATTATTTCTATGCGCAAAAAAAATACTTAAAACAATTTTTTTGTAATCTTTGTTGGAAGAAAAAGAAAATTTTGGTTACATATCTTCCATGTTTCTTTTTCTTTTCTTTTTTTTTTAAAGAAAAGCAGATGATTATTTATCGTTTTAATGTTATAGAAAATTAAAGACATCTCAATATAAGACACTTATTTACAATAAAGAAAAGGTTAGGGTTGTATGAGCCAACCCTCAAATTCATTGTAAGCATCCCATTTCTCGAAAAACTCCCACTTAAAATTGAAATTTAAATCCACCGCATACAACCCTTTAAATACCATATATGCTCTTATTGAATTTAATTAAATATAAATTTTAACATTTTATTTTATAGAGAATAGTTTGTGAAAAAGATACCAGTTGAACACAATAAGTGGCATCGCTTTTCACTTCTACATACGAATTAAGATTTCATTTTAGTTGAAAACTCTATCTCTATGGTCAAGGCTATGGATTTTTTAGTAAGATATTTCCAATAAATTTGTTTGATGAGAGGTCTATCTCTTGAACATTTTCCAGTTTGCTAAGCTTGATTTTCAATGGTCCCTCAAGTTGATTGTGGGAGAGGTTTCGAAATATATATATGATAATTTTATAAATATAACCAACTCGTACAATTCGCCATATCACTTAATTTGACGTAATAACATTAGATAGGTGGCTTCTACTATATTTATTATGTTATTTTCTATTTTAGTCATCTAATGAATTTAGACCCTCTTCAAATTGTATCGATATAAGTAAAGTTATACAACTTGATTGTATTCTTGTATTCCTAATATTATTTTTAGAAATATTTTATTTTCTTAACAGAGAAGTATAGAACGGAATTTCCTAAACTTTCTAGGATTTGACCATAGACATTATCACACAACAAATGAAGCAAGACACAGATGAAGGAGTTGACCTAATGCTGCTGGAGTTTCGCTGGAGAACAAGTTGTGTGTATAAGAAACGTTGCTTCAATTTTGGCAGTCCACCGAACTCTGCTGAAATATTTTTATTCAGAAGACTCAAAAGTCAAATTCAGTGACATGAGGTAGGACAGATTCGCTATATAGAGGAATCGGTCCGGTGACAAGAAGGAAGAGAATATGATTGTCTCTAAGATTCCAAATATGTGAGAGAAGGAGAACTAATATATTCTTTTATTTTATCGTGGGTGGTAATTTAATAATCTATTTAATTTTTTTATCCAAATTCGGATGTACATTGTTGTAATATATAGCATTAAACACAAAATCAATAGGCTCACAATATCAAAATATCACCTAATTAGGAAGGAATAAAGCAGAAAAAAATAGAAATACAGCAGAAGACATGCAAGATTTATATATGATTCGATAATATACATGCGTCCACGACACCAACAAAGAAATAAATTCTGCACTGAAAAAAGAAATTCTTCCAAGATCCTCACAATCTCTCAACTAGAAACTCTCGTACGCCTTTCAATAGAGTTGTGTCTTATATCATTTGTAATATCAAAGCATCATTAAAGAACAACTTTTATATTATTATAATCCTTAAACTAGTAGGATAACTATTCCTAATAGTATTAGATAACATAACCCAAAATAGGAGAAATTAGATGTGTAAGCCTAAATAAGATAAATCCTAATCCTAGAAAAATAAGGATTTATAGTTAACTAATATCTTAAATAAAAATATATTAATTAATCTAATCGAATTTATTCAAAACACAATGCTGTTACATACATGCGGGAGAAGGAGAAAAGCAAAACGCAAATGGTACACAAGCTCATTTTCAAGTAACCAAACAACACTCAACTGACAATTAAAGACTGAAACTTAGTTATATATATATATATATATATATATATATATATATATATATATATATATATTTATGAATCAATTAATTATTCTGGTTGAGCCTAGCGGCAGCAGCCACCGAAGCTGCAACGCCTGCTGGGTGAGTTGTGAGCATTGGGTCGTTCCGCATCTCGGCAGCCGTTACCCCTTCAGCATCTCTACGCGTTACTTTCCTATCTGCTGGTAACTTTGAAGCTGCATCCTGCAATATGACAACAAAATTACAAATTTCTCATACACCTAGACTTCATATTAATTTACATTCTAAAAGATCAAAATTCCTAATAATAACGTTGGTGTATTAATAAATTTTCTAGAACACTAAATTCGCTTGTCAGAATTGCTGCTTACCAAAAAAAATACTTCCAAAAGAATTAACAAAAATTATACTTAGAATAGTGAGGATAATTTTCACTAATCTTAAATAAATTGATGCATTTCTTATATTATTAAGTGGGTACAGTAGAAATTGTTGATGAAGAACTTATAATAGTGATTATAGAGAGGTAATTACTGTTAATATGTCAGCTAGTTTCGTCTTGTCCTCATCTCGGGTGGTCCTAGAATTGAGTGTTGCGGCTGACTGTGCGGCAGCGGCAACGCCTCCAGGTACTATGTTGATGCTGCCTGTGGCCCTAACTTCGGCTGCTTGAATGGC
Organism: Boswellia sacra; assembly: GCA_013180625.2. Lineage (NCBI taxonomy): Eukaryota > Viridiplantae > Streptophyta > Magnoliopsida > Sapindales > Burseraceae > Boswellia > Boswellia sacra. The sequence goes on along the minus strand of SNVD02004626.1, from coordinate 89,072 downwards.
TGCAGCATCGCTCCATTCCACCGGCTTCTTCCCTGCGGTTAGGGCGGTGGCTTCAAGTGCTTCGCCAATGGTGATCCCACCATCCTTTCCAGCTTGCTGATAAGTTGATAATTGCTCCAGTGGTGTTTGTCGGGTGCTGTACCGCCCAATCACCTGTGATCAACGTATGAACAAATAAAGAGATATTTAAAAAAATATAACTGTAAGTGTGTTTTTCGAAATAACCTTATTAATAAAAATTTTCATATCATAGTCTCATGTGACAGTTTTTCAAACTCTAAAGCTATCAAACTATCAAACAAAACCCCTGTAAAGCTACAGAGTTAGCGAACGCAATTAATGTTTGACTGTCTTAACAGTAAACCTGTCAAATAGAAAATTATAACATAAAAGTTTTTATATATGGCAGGGTTATTTTTTAATTTCCGCAAATAATATGATACTAATAAAAAAAAGATAAAGAAATAAAATGTTTTCATCTTCTTTCGAATTTTTTACCAAAAAAGCCATATGTTACACCCACCTCTCCACCAACTTCCTCGGTTATTATTTTTTTTCCAGCAAGATCTGTTTCAGTGATGCTCACACCACGACTATGTGCCGAATCAGTCACATCAACGTGACCCACAAACCCACTCTTCTCATTCTTCGCTGCCGCAGCTTGCATAAGCGATGCCGCACCCCCTTTCGGGGTTCCCCCAATCATGGTATTCTCCGCCTTCTGCATCATCGCCGCATCTCTCGGCGCCACCGCCTTTTGTGCAAGTTCACCTTCCACGGAGAACACATCCCCGTATTTGACGGGTTTACGTGGCCTCTCTGGTTGCTGCTGGCTCATTTTGATCTGCCTTGTAAATTGTAATCTTAAGGGTAGTCCGTCGGAGTTGTAAGTTGTTTGTTACAAGTTTGATCAAGTGACAAGATTTGTGGATAAAGGAGTTATTATAGTACGTGCATGGGGCATGCAAGATTTGGACACGTTTTAGCATGTTCTTCAACGTGGCAGATGGTGTTTATTCGTAAGTGCTTTGTGTCCACAAGGGGAGACTCTTGGAGAGGATGATAACAAGTGGCTCTCTCTCTGACCATGAAGATGGTGGACTTGGTCTATAACTAGCAATTGCCATTAAATTGCCATTAATTTTTCTTTTTAGTGTGAGGTCGGGATAGAAACTAGTCATATTCTATAACATGAGCTTTAATTTTTCATGTAATTAATTGAAATTTAAGTAAAATAAATAAATGTAATAAACCTTTTTTTTTTTGTTAATTAAGTTATAAAATTCCATATAACTCATAACATAATTAAGTGAGACGCAATTTCTGGGAATTAATAGCTACAAATAATTTATTTAAAGGAATTTGAATGGTTAATAATCCTGAAATTTTTCTATTTGTTTGTCCTGAAATTTGAGTAACATTTGTATATGTTTATGCATATTGTTACAATAAATAAGTAGAACTTACCTTAAAACCAACTTCCGGCACCGACGTCCATGGCGACCCGATCTGATCTTTTTAGGTCACTCCTTCCACAACATAAGGGCCCGCATGAGGCTAGTTGTAATATAAAATGTTACAAACCCATGAGTAAAACTCACCCTTAAAATTGGCTTATAAGGAGATGGAGCCATAACATTATGAACCACTCACTGATTCCATACTTAGTCGATTTATGATCGTAATGTTATCATATTAAGATCACTAACTACATATCTTTGAGGTTTGGCTTATTGTTATTGGGAGTAAATTTTATCAATTTAATGAAACCTTGTTGAAGTTACACAAAATTTAATCAATTGATAAATTTCATTAAGTTAGGGTAGTTGTAAGTGTGTCCTAAGAGCATATATTAAGACCTCAAAATCTATATATTGTCATTTATTTCAATTATGAATCTATTTTAAAAGTTATATAAAAATAATTGTTTTACTATATTAAATGATTTTTATTAAAAAAAAACTTTTCAAGATAGATTAGAGATTGAATTAAATGACAATATAAAAGTTTTGAGAAAGCACATGTTAAGTCTACCCTAAATATTACACTAAAAAAATTTTAAAAGTAAATCCACGTTAACCCTTATTCTTATAACATAAATCCTACTTCTCCAACTGATTAGAACCCCAATTTTTATTTCAATTAAAAACCGTAATTTTCAATTTAAGACCCAAGAAGGATGAAATCGCTTGGAACCATATTTTGATCGATCTCTAGCTCCACTAGTGGTGTCATGGAAGTTTTGAGGACCTGTATAGAGCCACGGGTGTAAAGAAGCTTGCTATGGTAAGAGATAAGGGACGGAGCCAGAAATTTCATTAAGGGGGAGCAATTTTAAAAAGTAGAATTTTTTACATAATCATATTTATGAACATTAATTTGTTTCACCTAAGTGTTTGGTCTTAATTGGAGAAAAAAAGAGGGATACTAAATATGGTTATTTGGAGATGATATTTGAAAACAAATATTCAATTATATTTACACTTCAGATTTGAAAAGAAATGGTTATTCTTATGGAAGAATATGGATTCTACAATTGTTTAAGCAACAATCATTACGAGATTGTATAAGACATTTTAGCTTATGAGCCAATAGAGTTGAAGTTGGTTTTTCTAGCTTAGCAGCAACCATAATGAGATTATACAAGATATTTTAGTTTATGAGCCAACAAAACTGAGGATAGTCTTTCCTGCTTAGCATTACTGATTGAACTATCACTCTTTTAGTCATGCACTTATCATCTCTCTTTTAGCCAAACATGCATATACGTAATATATATCTAAATACTTGTACATAAATCTATTCATTCCAAACTTATAATTGTGAAATTATTGAGTATTATAAGTAAAAATGATGAACTTTTTAACTCCATTGATCTCAACACCATAACATTAATAATGAACAAGGAGTTAGACACAAATTTATATTAAAAATTTAACTCAAATATATATATATATATATATATATATATATATATATATATATATATATGGAGAGAGAGAGGAAAGGATTTATAACCTTATTTTTCTATATATAATTTCTTACATATATTATGAGTTATTAGTTCATAATTAGAACAATACACACCTATATATGTTTACACACACTCTTATAAATGATTAGGATGTAATTATATAACAAGAAGAAATAAAAGAGTTGTCAAAAGTTGTTGATAGTCAACAATATTCAATCATAAAAGAATTATTGAACATAGTTATTAGGACTTTAGATTTAAAAATAAAGGGTTATCGGAAGAAGTTTTTCCTTTTAATTTTTTTAAGAGTTAAGTCATAGACTTTAATTAGTTTTAAGAATCATTTAATTGATTAAAGATCAAAATATAACGATAGGTTTTGTTTAATATATGTTGGTTTTTAATAAGCTCAAAGAAGGAAATAAAACTTTATAAGATTATAAATAGTATAGGCATCACAGTTATTTTATAAAATATATATGGAGGATTTAGGAATTTTGAAAAGTTGAGAAGGGGAAAATGCCCCTCCTGGGCTTTAATTGACTCCGTCCTTTTATATGAAAGTTTATAAATTAGGTTTGTAATTTATCTCCCATGACAAAAAATAATTTCAAGAATAAATAAGAAACAGATTACTGATATCACTCTCTTTTAAGGGGAACTGAAATTGCTTTATAATGAATTCCATCATTCCAATACTAGTCACTTGCTGAATATAATACCAACATTAATTTTTATATGAGAGGTAATTATTTTTAATATAGAATTTGAGATCTTAATATGTGGATGTAAGACCACCACTATCATCAAAGTACTAATTCCCCACGCTGGCTGAGAGGTTGAAATTCTTGTCTATTCTTTCTCGATTAGTCTATTTCACTGGTGGAATCAGTCAATTGATTAATTTGTGCCACTTCAAGATAAGCTTTCAGTTAAATTGGAAAAGTCTAATTCCAAATAACAATAAGTCAAACCTCAAGGGTATTGATTAACTATATTAACCCATATGCTATTAGCAATTTAAACTTTATTATTCTGCCCTGCAAACTAAATGCAAGTCTTATATATATGTATATATATTTTTGTGAAATTCCAAAAATAACATTATCATTTTTTAAATTTTAGATGCCATAACTACTATTAAATATGTGTGACAACCTGAAAATATTTTTTTAGTTACCAAGCTCTAAAGTTGAACCCTTATTCTTTCAAATTCAAAAAGAGTAATATTATTCTTACAAACTATCCATTCAAACTTATTTATACAAATTGATATGTTGTGATTTATTAGATGACTGAATTTCAAATTTTAATTATAAAAAAATAGTCAAAGATCGATGCTAAATGTGTTTCATTGTCTATTACATGGTATATTATGTACAAGTTACAAGCTGAAGCCAATTCCTTTAATCCAGGACAATAAAATTAAAAAAAAAAACATAAACAGAGCAAGTATATTATTTACAGAGTATAATTGAAAGATTATGTGCTAAAAATGAGTAATGCTATTTATACAAACTACTTATACAAACTCACACATACAAACTGATGTGACATCCTTATATGATCGTCATATTACCCATATTAATTAATATCATTATTATTAATATATATTTATTAAATCACTGTATTTATTTATTAAATCATCTCATACCACGTTACTTTGTATATGTGAGTTTGTGTAAGTAGTTTGTAAGAGTAGTATTACTAGTTATAAATAAGTTTATTATCAAAGTCTATTAATATAAATGAAGTGATAATGATTAAATAATTAAGTATAAATAAGTTTGTAAGAATAATTTATAAATTTTGAACATGCAATTGTCAACGACGCCGTTCTATTTGCCTAAACAACTTACTCGTCTTTCGCACGTCCCCTGTTCTCGACCTAACCCCAACCCCAACCCAAAACTAGGGTTGGCAATGGGGCGGGGCGCGTCTGGGGCAGCTAGTACCCAGCCCTGCCCCGCTCATTTATATTTTGCCCTAACCCGCCCCATTGCCCCTTAAAGGGGCGGGGCAAAATATAAATAAGCGGATCCAGACCCGCCCCGTCCTGCCCCTGTAAAATTCCATAACCATCCCAATCTATTAACAAATACACAATTAAGCCCATTTTTTAACAAGTGTGAAGACAATATATCTTCAAACTAAAATCATACATACACGCACAAGTAGGGATGTCAATTCACTTGTCATTTGCTTCAACCTGCAAATACAAGGCCGTTATAGTGAAATATGATGCAAAAAGGCAAAAAAATAAAGCTAAAACAAGCAACCTGCCAAAACGCTAGATAAAACTCAACGTGCTCGATTGAGCTTGACACGACTCGACATGTAAGTGTCGAGTGTCGGATGTCATCCGACACTCGATGTCTTCAAAAAAAGATTGATATTGAGTGTCAGTTGTGAATCTCGGCACGACTCAACATGTAAGAGTCGAGTGTCGGATGATCATCCGACACTCGATGTCTTCGAAAATGACTGATATTAAGTGTCGGTTGTGAATCTCGACACGACTCGACATGTAAGTGTCGAGTGTCGGATGCATGTTTTTGAAAATATAATGATATCGAGTGTTGGCTGTGAATCTCAACAAGACTCGACATATAAGTGTCGAGTATCGGATGATGCATCCGACACTCGATGTCTTCGAAAATAGACTGATATCGAGTGTCGGTTGTGAATCTCGACACGACTCGATATGTGAGTGTCGAGTGTCGGATGGATGATGCATCCGACACTCGACGTCTTCGAAAATGACTGATATCGAATGTCGGTTGTAAATCTCGACACGAATCGACATGTAAGTGTCGAGTGTCAGATGCATGTCTTCGAAAATAGAATGATATCGAGTGTCGGTTGTGAATCTCGACACGACTCGACATGTATTCGAGTATCGGATTATGCATTCGACACTGGATGTCTTTGAAAATAGACTGATATCGAGTGTCGGTTGTGAATCTCGACACGACTCGACATATAGGTGTCGAGTATCAGATGCATCTGTCGAGCGCTATCAAGTGCGTCGAGTTTTGTCGAGCGTTTTGACAAGTTGCTTGTTTTAGCTTTGTTTTTTTACCTTTTTGCATTATATTTAACTATAACGACCTTGTATAGCACGGGTAATTTTGACATCCCTAGATTGGTAGGACCAGTGAGCATAGCAGGTCCAGACCAATTGACATGTTTTTATTGTTGTGAGTTGTTTACCTTAATGTATTTATTATTGTTGTCGCCATGTACTTGTTGATTTTGTTTGTTGGTGACTTGGTATTGTTTGTTGAATTATTGTTTACTTAGAAATTTTAGATTTTGAATGGAATGATGGTTTTTTAGTAATTGATTCTTGTGCCGGTAACCAAGTATTGTTTGTTAATTCTTGGAGGGAGCTGCAGAGGTGCTTGGATTTTTACGGATTTCAACAGGAAAAGAGTAAGACTCTAAGAGACTTAGAGACGAGAATCGGGAATTATATGGCTTAGGAGATGTAATTTTGTTTATATAGCATAGTAAAATTACATGATATTGTAAAATATTATAATTTATCATAATCACCCCTAAAAATTACTTGTAATACTTTATTTTTTTATTTACATCTTAATACTATGCGGAGTGGGGGCGGATCAAACAGGACTGGAGGGTAGACCCAGGTTCGGACCCGCGCCGAATGGATTAACACATTTAGGACCCAAACACGCCCCTAAGTTCAAAATAAACAGGTCAAGACCCGCCTCTAAAACACGAGTCATAACGAAACTCCAAACCCGACGGATCATTTTATCATAAAACAAACACACCCCTACACCAACCCTGAAATCCAACCCCCTCAAAAGAGCAACAAGTGAGTGAACCAAAACGATGCTGTAATGAACAACACCAACGGAAACACCGGAGTAGATGTGCCCCCACCTCCGCTTCCGGAAGGAAAAATTTTGATTCTCTACCGGAGCTCAGCCTTTCAGATGGCCGTAAAGAACGAGCGGGCCAGCCAAGGCTCGCGCCGTCAACGACCACCTTAGCTCAGACATATTCTCCTGGTTCTCGTTCACTCAGTCCAAGGGTACTCATTCCAGCGCAACCTTTTTAGAATTTTATTAGCTAACTGGGTAAAGTTTAAGCTGAAGTTACCTTTTTCATATGCTCAACTTGGTTTTGTTATCGAAATTTGGTAATTTGATTGATTAACTTGATCATTTTAGCTAGGTTGATAGAATTTACTTTTAGCTTAAGAAAGTTAGACGTTTGTAATTTTTATGGTTTCCTTTGAGAAAGGTTGTTTGTGTTTGTGATTTCTTTAGTAAAATGGCTTCTTTTGTATCTTAAAAGCAAATGGCATTGAAGGCTTAGATTAACTAATAGAAACTAGCTTCATAGAATTCATGTTAGAATAGGACCCATCCGATGTTATATTCCATGTTGAATATATTTATTTGAATTTTTTTTTTTATTTCGACAGCTGAAAGTACAATTCTTCTTATTTCTGTCTCAAACTTCTTTATGTTTAAATTTTTGCAGAGAATTCATGTTTCAACATTTGCACATAATTATTGTGTTTGGCCATGTTTTAATCTTGAAATAACTGAATTACGCGTAGCTTTTGCACACAGAAACTGACATCGACAGGTTTTTATGTATTATTAGTAATTGTACATTTTAAACGAGTGAATTCCTTATTGAACAGTGATTGGCCTTGCCCAATTACTAACGCTTACCATTCAATTTTGCCAAGAACGTTTTAGATTGGATCAGTTTTCATTTTCTCATTATGTTCTTATGACCATCAGAGGCACTGTACATTGATGATCTAGAGAACGTTGAGTACGTATGCTTTCTTATCTTTCTTATCGGGTTTCATCTTCTGTTGGTGCCATGCATTCGTTTACATAATGGCACAGTTGTTTCCAGTCACTCAACCCCATGTTTTAGAAATTTTGACTTGTATAATTATAGTTTTTTTAGGTTGCATCTATGCCTTCGTTTAACTTCTTGTGAATTTTTAGAATGTTTTTTAAAACAACTCCTTGTAGTTACTTTGTGGAATTATACAGGAGACTCCTAATTAACTACCAGTGCAACTTTTGTTTCTCTCTCTCTTTTTTTTTTTTAAGGTTGTACTTTAGTAGACATTTGTTCTGTTTTGTAGTAAAAGGAATGTTGTTTAAATACGTACATCATGATGATTGTTATTTTAGTGGAAAACCTAATCAAATATAGCTCAGAGAGATTTCCAGTGACGTATTGGCTTGGACAAGCTGATTTCTCATTTTTTTCGGTAGTTTTGGTGCTATAGCAAACTCGGATCTATTAAACTTATATCTGCCATGACCATGTTTTGTGCATTGTGTATGCTTCTGCTTGTATGTAACATCTTAGTTATCTAGGCAGGTTTTTCCCTTGAATTAAATTTTTTACAACATTTGTGCATCTTCAATGGGTTTTTGCAGGTATTAGAAAAATTGATGATCATGCATAGGAATATTTCGAAGCTTGGTGATTATCAATCTATTGTAAGAACTAGGAAAAGCATTTCTTGGACCGTAGGTCATTCCCACGTCGGATAGGAAAGTAATTATATCCCACACCTCTTTCCAAGAGTAAAAGGCTTAATGAGGATAATTTGTAACCAATCCCAATGGAAAGGCAGAATAAATTGGGTTGGTAAATAATACCACTCTCAGACCTCCTACTATAAGACCTAATCCCAGAAAAACTTATATAAGAAAATTATGTATTGGTCCAGGCAATCCATTATATTAAGAAAAGAGATAAATAAATCGAAATATTTTTTATGAACTTATTGAACCAACCAAGAAAATTTGTTTTATGACACCTTATCAATTGAATTAAATTCTAATCGAGTAGGTGTGAATTGATGCGGGTAAAGTTATTCGATCAATTTTGTTCTTTTCTTCTCATCTTGAAGTCTCAAGCTTTTGCTTTGTTGTTAAGCTGATGGTAGGATAAGGACGTCTTTGATTAAATAATTGGAATGGGTTGCACATTAAGTGACACTGGTTAGATATTTTCCTATGAAAAAAGAAAGTGTCCTAGTGCAGGTATCCATTTGAATTGGATACTCATTTCATAGGAGAGCCATGGAGTCAACGAGAATCTGTTTCAAGCATGGAGATGCATGTTGACATTAATGCCTTTGTAAAGTGAATTTTATTTTCTTATAGTATCGTTTGATTTTGTCTTCACTACAGATGTTATGTTCTTGGTCGATCGTCCTGTTCGTGTTTTCGGCTTCACTGATTTGGATTTGTTGTCTCCTTGCTTGTCAAGGCTTGGGAGGATAAATTTCTTTAACTACCTAACCAAAACCTTAGTATGGCATCAGTAATATTTGATTTGAAGTTGCAATACAGTTTCTGGATTGTTAGGGGTATTATGATTATTTCTAAGTGCTTATGGTTGAAGCTTAATTTGGCTTTGCAAAAGCTACCGAGTAATTTGTCTTATGATGTTGTATGTAATAATATGAGGTTAAGTCAATTTGCATATATTCAATTCAATTTGTTCTTGTTAGGATCATAGCTGTTTAGCAGGCTGTCAATAATGATGATTGTGATGATGGCACATCAAACATGATGGTGGATGCACCCAAATCTGAGTCAAAATTAAATCAGATTCAGCTGACATACCAATTCGACAGGGGCAAGGCCCAGGGCAGCAGAAGCCGAAGATGAATGGATACCACTTTCATCTAGACGTGGTAGGAGTAAAAGGAATTAGATTGAACCTCTCATTACCTTGAATCTCGAGTACACTTCATGGTTTGGCCTTGTCCTTTTCTTTTTTTAGACCTATCCTAGTATTTCATTTGTCAGCAGTTGCGTATGTGTTCTTAGGGCATCTTTGGTTTGTTATTTATCTTGTCCCTTTGCCATGCTTAAGCCAAGCTTTCGTGGTCATGGTGAGGCATTTGTCAACAGTAGTGTTTCTGGTTTGTTATTTCTTCTTAAGGCATTTTGGTCTGGTTTCTTGTACATTGACCCAGAATCACTATATTTGCTGAATTTCAACGTTTGGTGATTACATTAAATATTTCTGGAAAGTAACATATTTCACCTTCTTTTCCTTGTAGTATCGTACATTATGTAGAGAAATTCAAATCGTCGATTAATGAATCTTACATGCAACTCATGTGTTGTATAAGTTTTACTGAAGAATGATTCAAACAACCAAACGTCAAAATTAAAAATAAATGTTGAACGATCGACAATATGCGCCTTCAGCTGGGTTGTAGGTGTTAGATAGTTCATGCAACCTTGTTAAGTTTCTCCAGGCCAATGAAAAAGCAAAGAAGCCGGTGCGTGCAGCTCGTCTTTAGAAATGGGAGAAAACTATATTTATAAAGCAGAATCAGACAGCATTACTTTATATTTCTGGTAAAGTTTTGCTAGCTAATATAGGCAAAATGTAATCTACAAAATCACTTTGAAGTCTCCTAGGAGATAGCCATAACAAACTTTCATACGTTTGCTAACCGTGCGGAGAAACTGAGCCTTATTTCAGCACGAAAATGGGCTTTAATTTCTATCATAATTCTTGAACTAATGAGACACTCAAGAAATGCACCCACTCTGTAGTGTCTGCCCCGTCGATTACCCTTTGCAAGATAAGCGACTTCCAATTTCCTCATCTCTTATAATAATAGCATCAAAATTAGCTAATATATAGTTCAGTTTATCAACCTCAATGCACCAACTCCCTCTCTCACAACCAGTAAACTGCAACCCCAACTACACTTGTCCAAAATTGAGCTAACAGTAACCTGCAACCCAACTACAGCCCTCCAAAACTGAGCTACTTACAATGGTCACCATGATGATCATATTCATTTCCTTTGCACTCTCACTTTTCATTTTCATCCGTCCAATTATTTCATTCGAGATCCTACCATCACACTTTGGCCGTCAAGGTGAATGGAATCTTTTACATTCAAGCATTGGCATATCAGCCATGCACATGCAGCTTCTACATAACAACAAGGTGATCATGTTTGATCGTACTGATTTTGGCCGGTCCAACCTCTCCCTCCCTGGCGGCCGGTGCCGGTTTGACCCCTCTGACACTGTCCTTCAAATTGACTGCAGTGCACACTCCATCCTCTATGATGTAAGCACCGATGGATACCGGCCCCTAATGGTCCAAACGGACACTTGGTGCTCCTCAGGTGCAGTTCTGCCTAATGGAACCCTGGTCCAGACCGGAGGGTACAATGACGGTGACCATGCAGTTCGTGCATTTACCCCTTGTGTTGACGATGACACATGTGACTGGGTCGAATTTCCGCATTATTTATCAGAACGCAGATGGTATGCAACTAACCAAATCTTACCTGATGGTAACATAATAATTGTTGGAGGGAGAAGACAGTTCAGCTATGAGTTTTACCCTTCTTCTGCTTCTCAAACTTTTATTCTGCGTTTCTTGACAGAAACAACCGATAACGATGAGAACAATTTGTACCCTTTTGTACACCTTCTACCAGACGGAAATCTTTTCATATTTGCTAACACAAGATCGATATTGCTAGATTACAAGCGAAACCGTGTGATAAAGGAGTTCCCTGAGATCCCCGGTGGTGATCCGCGTAATTATCCAAGCTCAGGATCCTCAGTTCTGCTTCCCTTGGATGAAAACAATGGAACTGAATCTGAAGCTGAGATCATGGTTTGTGGTGGTGCACCAAAGAATTCATTTGAGCAAGCCAAGCAACAAATCTATGTACGAGCAGTTTCCACATGCGGGAGGCTCAAGGTTAGCCATGCAAACCCTAGTTGGGAAATGGAAGACATGCCATTACCAAGAGTGATGGGTGACATGCTACTTCTCCCCAGCGGCGACATCATCATCATCAACGGCGCAGAATACGGTACCGCTGGATGGGAACTTGGTCGGGGCCCGATCACAAGGCCTATTATCTACCGTCCATTCCGAACTTCCCTCAAATTCGCAGTCATGTCACCATCAGCTAAGCCAAGAATGTATCATTCATCAGCCATTTTGCTAGCGGATGGGCGTATTCTAGTAGGCGGCAGCAATCCGCACATATATTACAACTTCTCTAACGTAATTTACCCCACTGACTTAAGCTTACAGGCTTTCTCTCCGCCGTATTTATTACCCGAGTATGACGGAGTACGACCCAGAATCCTGACCGTTGATAAGACGTTAAGCCACGGCAAACCCTTCGCGGTCAGTTTCAAAGTGGTGGAGTACTTGGCCACGAGTCTGGTGTCAGTGAGGATCATTGCACCATCATTTACAACACATTCTTTGGCAATGAACCAGAGGATGGTGATGCTGAAAATGCTTCAAGTTTCGCGTGCGGCGTCTGATATGTATAATGCGAATGTTCTGGCGCCGTCGACGGCCGAGATTGCCCCTCCGGGTTACTATTTGTTTTTCGTAGTGCAGGCTGATATACCAAGTTCTGGTGTGTGGGTAAAAATAGAGTGACGTGTTGTAGGCTGCGGTGTCGTTTTTATCTGTCTTCTTATAGATCAATGTGCCCAAAATCGGGATCGTAATTTATCCAATAAAATAGGAAAAAAAATCACTCAATTAATTAGAATGATAAAAATGACTTGTTCGAAATTGTTGTAAGTTAAAAATGAATTAACTTCTACTTTAATATGAAAAGAATCCGTATATTATAAAATAAGTTGTAAGGTTCTAGTAAATTAAGTGTTAGAAGTTGTGTTTTTCAAAAGCTATCGATATCTATAGATGCTTGATAAACAAACTTCTTGAGATTGTTACTGAATCTAAATTAACAATTTTTTAAAAAAATTTTAGACATTTTTATCTCATAAAATAATTTTAACAATTTGAAAAAGAAATTTTATAAAATTTAGTAGGTATTAAGAAAATTCTAAGAATATAATAAAGCTTTAATTCAAATAATTATTTAATTAAATTTTGAAAATATTAATACAAAATTTTGTAGGACATTCAAATGATGGTTTTATTGATACCTCCACCGAGAATTTTTGTTGGTGCCCAACCTAAAATTTTATTTAAGAATGGACACAAAAAATGTAAACTTACATTTATAATTTTTTTGATAAACCTTAGTAGTAGTAGAAAATGTATTAAACAATTAAAAAAAAAAAAAGAGTACAACTAGACTTTGGTTTAACTAACAAAACAATTTCTTCTCCACCTATAAGAAAACCCCAAATCTCTCCTCACCGACCCACTGAAAAAAGACATCGAATTTCATAAGACTTGTATAGGAACTGCAAAAGTACGGCACATACCCAAACCGGACCTGCAGTCGGACAAGGAAAGTGCCCCCCACCTAGTTAAATTCCCGAATGTAGGTTTTTTTAAGCGTGGCCAAGCGCCCGCACTCGAGGAAAAACTCAAATTTTACTCGGGTTTTCCCCAATTTTCTTTTTTCTTTTTATTTATAAATAAGTTACATATTAAATAAATTATATTTTCCTAAAATACGTGAATGTTAGCAGCTATCATTAACGTCATGCATGTTTTTACACATCCCATGTTCAGATCACGATTGACAAAACTCTTAATCATAATAAATTTTGATAGTATAATATATATAGTATCTTTTTAGCAAATACGGGGCTTAGTGGAAATCAACCAAGAGATTCTCTTATACGACCTTTCCTTAGTTATACGGACAAATTATGCCTAAAACTATGGACTACTGACTTTTTCTTAATTCTTGTCTTTCTTATGGAATAAATTTGAAATAATTCTCATTACATCCACCAATGAAATTTAAAAAAAACAATGGCATTATTACAACCTTTAACATATCCTTGTACCATCACGTGACTGAGCCTCCACACTTCCTAATTAGGTCACATTTTGCTTTCACCCTGGAGAGGGAAATTTTAAAGACAAAGAAAAATAAAAACAAAGTTGTGAGTATAAAACTCAGTGAGTGGGATAAAAAAATGTATTTCTAAATAAATCCAAAAGAAATCATATTGTTATAAAATAATTGTTTGCTTTATATAAAATAATAGTCTTTATAATCTATAACTTTCATATCATCTAAAATGTCATAAAACTTTAAAATAAATAACTATTGAATGACTAAATTCATCAAAATACTAGTTATAGTTAAAACAATAAAATAATCATCTTTAGTCGTATAATACGATGCTCTTGATGATCATGCTAGAATTATCGCTTCAGTTATTTACTATGTAAAACATAATTTTCGTGAAAATATTCTTTCAAAAGAAACTTTTGTGAATCATACTTCTTTTTCAAACTAACTCATATAAACATATTCAAAACTCTTTTCATCATACTAAACAAGTACCCCTGAAACTATCTCATCCTGTTTGGCGAGATCTAACATCGCATAGGTAGAACTATCTGAATTTTTTCATACCTGGTGAGATCTACATCAGGCAGGCAGAGCTATCTGTACCTGGCGAGATCTAACATCGCGCAGGCCTGCTATCTGGTCATATGCATGCGTAGAGTTGCCCCCAAAGGGCTAAAGCGTCCAGATCACACGGCCCAAAGCCTCTATGTGTGTCTGAACGGGCCCCAAAGGCCTCTATCTGTATCACTGTCTAAGTGATCTGACTAATTGTCTGGGTATCTGGGTACTATCTTAGTATAACATAACTACACTTTCTTATTTTCATCAAAAACTGATTCATTTAAAAATTGCTTTATATGCTAAAATTTCTCTTTTCAAGCAATTCATCAAAATCTGAAAATTTTATGCAAGCTAAAACTGGAAATATTGGTACTATTTGAATTAATCCAGGACAATCATTTAAAAGAACATTTCTAACTACTTTAAGAAATCCTTGAGTCAAATGACTATGAAAACTTTAAATATCAATGCTTTCACACTTTTTCTAAATTTACAAAATATTACTTTCTGAAAAACTAAAATGCACTTCAAATACAAAATCTGATTTTTCTTTCTAAATGTTATAACTTTGTTCAAAACTATTTTTTTTAAAAAAAAACTAAAATTCATGTCTACAACCATTTTGAAAACTAGCTTTGAAATATCTTAATGATTGAAAGCAAGTATAACAAATGGGTCCATCTACCTTCAAGAAATATAAAAGAAACTAACTTGAATTATTCTAAATTCGCTAAAATTCTCGGTAATTCTATAAAATGCTAAATAAACATAACTAAGTAAATACTAAAACATATTTCTAATTATCTAGAAAATAAATCTTCTACTCTTTCTAAAACTTTCTAAAATGTCCATAAAATAAAATACTTTCCATCTCACTATAAACCATAATTTATTTTTTACCTCAAAATCTCATATATCATACTTTAACTGAAATCTTTATGACTATTCTAAATTTTTAATAATTCTGCATTTAGGTCCCTGAAAATTCTGGAATAGCTTTCTAAATTTGTAATTCAGCATCTACTGCTGGACAGTTTTAAAATTTTACATTGTCACCCCGGCAGAATTAAATTCTAATTTCCAAAACTTTTTCTTTTTACTTTGCTATTATTTTGAATATAAAATTACTTATCATTTTGTTAACCAAAATCACCATTTCTTCAACATATATATTTATTTAAAGAAAATAACCCAATACCTCAATTTTCTATATTAATTCATTTAATTATAAAATGTCTCTTTTTCAATTATAAACAAAAACTTTCTACTTTCCACCAACATATCATATATATATATTCATTCTACAACTTTTACTTTAAATTTATTTTTCTCTTGTACTCAAATTTATCAAAACAACAATTGCTATACATTCAAAAACAAATCTACTAGCACCACCATAACCATCTCTTCTATCCAAAATCTAATCCTTTACACACTCTTATTTTCAAAATATATAAATCATCATCATCTATTCTAAAAACCTTTAATATAACTCAATTAATTAAACTAATAACTTGAATCATATGAAAAACCATAAATTTAATACACTTTAATATAATATGAAATTCTCAAAACATAATCCACTCACTAATTTGGTTGCACAATTCGGTTAGCTCGGATTTGATTTCAAAATCAACATTCCGCCTATCCGGCCACATTCTTTAACAAAGAATTAATCTTTCTTTGTCCTAACATCATAAAAGAGCTCATCACATCATATTCAATTAGTAATCAACTTAAATATTTAAAATTCTCAATATCCAACTTCATATCTTAATCCAATCAATCCTAATTAACTCCATTTCTAAACTTATTAAATAGAGCAGTTCTTGTTCTCTGATTTTTAATAAATAATTGACTTGTCCAAATGGTCTAAAATTTTATACAGACCTTCTACACATACATATCTAATAACATATAAAATTTCATAGCATTCTAAGTTCACTAAGTACCTAAAAATCTTCATGTTTCTAGATACAAAAATTCTGTAAATTCATTTCCAGAACTGACCTCTCCATTTTCCAAAATACATGATAATTTGTAATAAATTCATAAAATCACAAAACTCTCCAGATTTAAATTAGACATATACACAAACTCGTATCCCAAATTTCATAATTTTTGAAAACTTTTAGATACCTCAAATCACTTACCCAAAACTGATTTTCTGCAGAAAAACTGAATTTCCAGTAGTGAACAGTAAACTTAAAACATTCATAATAAATTGCATACTCAACATTTTTCAGTGAATCTAACTTTAAACAAATCCTTGTGATGTGTATTTTAACATATATAAATTTCAGAATCAGATTCAAAGCCAATAAATCGTAGAAATTTTCGGAATTGCTACTGTTCACAAAACCCTAAATTTTCATAATTATCATCAAAACTTAAAATTTCTTAAAACAAATTCCATAAAAATCAAGAAGAGTGTGAAATACCTTCAATAATACTTTCAATTTCGTTATTGTTCTTCCTTCTCTCTCTATCTTCTCTCTCTAAAAATTATAAAACATCCAAATATCTTCTTAAATTTTAATTTTCTTGCATGAAATACACAAAAATAACTTAATATTGATGAAATTATAAAAATTACCTGGTTTTTTTCTTCTCAAACAGCCCCAAAAATTCTCTCCCCTCTTTTCTCCCTTCACTCCTGTCAGTCTTCTTCTCTTCTCCCTCTCTAGATTTTTCTTTTTTTTTCGTCTTATAATTAATTGAATAAAAGAGTAATGGGCTGGGTATTATAAAAATAAAACATGGGCTGGGCTTCTTGTAATTAGCCTAAACAATGGGCTGTTTCAATACTACCTCCTCAAAAAAATTTCGTCCTTGAAATTTACAATAGGTCTAAAATATCCAAGTGATAGAACATATTCATGTAGTACTGTATAACAATACATATATAATCATACGCTCGAAAATCATGTAACATGACTATTTTATTTCTTCATTCACTACCAAGAATCATTATAATAGGCTACAATCCTTGATTTCTCACAAAAGAAGAATAAGGCTCTGTTTGTTGCAAGAATATTTTATCTTCCATGTGAATCAACATCTGTCTCTAGGTTAAGAAGACCAATTCCCAATTCTTTTGACTTATAAGTGTAACCATTTCTTTCTTAATTTCTTCCATACATATTTTCACTTCTTAGAACTAATTAATGAGCTCTCAAATCACTACAAGAAATTTTGGAATACTTGACACATGAGTTTTTACTTATTTGACCTTTTTTTTTTGAACAGTCATATATGATATACCAAAATAAAGTCAACCCGCCTTTTTATATATTTGACACTATTAATTTTTATCTAATTTACTACTTTGCCACTGGATATAAATATGTTTCGGGAATGATTTTTTCCGCGAATTTTTCGTTTCCCTCTTTTGTTTCAGCTTCCCTCTTCTAATAACCCTAGAAACTCTTTTCGTCTCTTTCATTGTCTCAATCGCTCCCTCACTTCTTCTCTGCTCTGAAGGACGAAGTAGGACGCGGCCTCTCGCCGTCTCGTTCGCATTCTCGCTCCGCCAGCCCGTCACGTGCCATGTCGCCCATGACTTTGCTTTTGAGGAGGAAGAAGCACCAGAGTTCTCAGAACTATACGGGGAAGCCGGAGCAGTTGATTTCGAGATCCAGGAGCATGAGGCCCGTCATGGGGGAGGCTCTGGCGCCGCTGATGGAGGGTCCTGATCGAGACGGAGGAGAACTCGGTGGGTCGAAGCGAGCCAGCTCGGGTTTGGGTCAGTGGGTTAAAGCGCAGCTGTCGAGGACGCCATCTGTTACGGTGCTGGCTTATAAGAGGTCTGATCTGAGGCTACTGCTTGGCGTCATGGGTGTACATGTCTGTTTGTGTGCATTTTTGTGTATGTGTATGTATGTGTGTGTATGTGTGCACTTGTTGGCTAATTTTTGCTGTGATTTTGGCTTCAATTTCTACTGATTTGAGTTGTGCTAAAGGGAAGCAAGAAACTCTTTTTGTTTTAAATTTTTTTTTTTTTTTTGCAGACTGCCAGTTTGTTTGTTTAATTATGGGAGCACCGGTCATGTCCCGGAGGGGTAAGAAAAGCTATTTCACTGTTTTTATGTTTGATTATTCTATAACGAGGGAACCTTAAATTATGACTGGTGGCTTTGCAGGACGCAACTTGTCAATGCTTCCAGTTGAGCCTCAACCTGGCTACTTCTTTTTTTTATTGATTTATTTGTCTATCTATTTCTTTTTCTTATACGAACATCTAGACTCATAAACTTGGCAAGCTGGCTATATATGAATATGAAAATTTTACATTTTTTTTCTTTTTACTTTGTCTGATAGAGACGATCACTGTTCTGACAGAGCTTGCAACAGGGGATGTTGGAGCAGAGCAATTTCCCAGATAATTTCATGCTCTGATAGTCCAAAAAATGGTAAATAATAAGTGTAACTCAGTTTCAAGGCAGTGCCTCTATAGTTTGTATCCTCAGAATTCATTAAGTGCTAAAATAGATAAATGAAATGACTATCAATTCTAGCATCAGTCTTCTCTTGAGTCAAAGAACAATTTAATTCCTACATATCAAAGTCGAGTGCATTGTGAGATACTTTTCTTTCCTTTTGAAAATAACTATTTCTGAGTATGACAGAGAAAACTCCAAGACGTTGCAGAACCGAAAGTGGGAAGAAAATGAGCAGTGGAGCAGCAGGGAAGACCATCGCCGTCACTGGTGCCTCTGGCTACATAGCTTCATGGATTTTGAAGCTTCTTCTCGCTCGCGGTTATACTGTCAAGGCCACAGTTCGTGATCCCAGTTAGTTTTTCATCATCTCTTTATCTTTTATATATTAATTCATTCAAAATCTTGTTTTGGTCTTTGTATGCAAATATCTATCATCAATATATTTCATCGTTTGATGATTTTCCTGAGGATTTTGTTCATGATCTCTGTGGTTTAACGTGCTGCGAGTCTATGCATGCAATATAAGAACATACCCTTTTGCAGATTTTGGCTGATTCGGTGTAAATTGTATTGTACAGATGGATTTTACCCTTTTTTTTGGTTTCGTTTGCTCAAGTGGCGAAGTTTATGAGATGGGTTTGGAGTTTCTTGATGTGGGTTGTTTTGGTTTGTTAGAGATAATGACTTGGTTATTTGTCAATTGTTTAGATTCTCCAGTTTTTAAAAGTTTGGTTCTTGATGTTATTTACATAATTATAGCCGATGAAATGCAAAAAAGGTATTAAAAAAAATTGGGATTGACGTGTGTAGTGACTGAAACTTATTTACATGCCAGCCTGCATGCATTGCGTATGCAAGTATGTAAGTCATGAGTGTTCTATGCTGAAATGGGAATATTAATGGAGGGTTCTATATAATCCAGAAATTGGGAATTCTAGATTTGGAGAAAGCCTATCCTATATTAGCTTTTCTTTTCCAATTTGTCTAACTTTGTGGCCAGATTCATGTTTAGTTGGGGATTTCAGTAATAATTTTCTGTAATTGTTGTTTGTTTAAACTTTTTCATTTTCTGTGGGTTTTGTCATCTTTATGGTGCTATGTTTCCCAATAGTTTTTTTTCTGGTCCCTGAAATTCAGATTAAATTATGATATTAGTTGCATAAGCAAGTAGCCTCTTCTGCAATTACTGGTAGTGTACATCAGTGACATTATTAATAGTAAATATATCTTAATGCTGTGATCACTTGTAGTTATAATTATCACTTTCTTTTTGTTTCCATACCTTTTGTATTCTATTTGTTTTGACTCATATTTGGAATCTATGCTTAGAAGTTTATTTTAGCTTTGCTCAATTATATATATTGGCAGTATTTATGTGAGCGATGAAGCAAAAGAAGTGTTTTTGAATATTGAGAGTTTGGGACATGCAGCACTTGTTTTTGTAAACAAAAAGCTAATAGGTGGGTGCTGATTATCTTTACATTATTTTCAATTTTGTGGTCTTGGGAAATTAATTAAATTTTATTCTGCATTGTTTGCTTAAAAATAAATAAGTGCTGGAACTATTCAAATCTGGTTACATCAGATATTCATATTATGTGATTCATTTCCTTCATACACTCCAAAATTCTGATATTCTGCACACCATCCTAATTCTGAATGATCTCCACATCTAAATTTGTTGTTATGTCTTGCACAAATTGTGTTTGGAAGAGGACTGATGCACATTATATCTTGAATCTTCTGCAACATTTGGTAATCATGACTATGCAAACTTCTCAATCAATGAGAAACTTTTTCTTCTAACATTGTTTTTTTATTTTCCAGTTATGTGCCATGATATGAGTTTGTGGTAGTTAGATTAATTCTAATGTTGATTGAATACGAACAGTACACTATTGAGGAAAAAGTTATTGAGAGGGCTATAAAAAGCTTGCACTTGATGCTCTGGTCATTCAACAAGGAAGATTAGCTGAGCAGAAGAGTAAGTGGCTTTTATATTACTAATTATTTATGAAAACTTTTGCTCAGCAACAGATTTTGATGTCGTTCCATCTTTTATTTATTTATTTATTTTTTTATATGCAGCTGTCAATAAAGTTGAACTGCTGCAGATGGTGAGGTTTGGCGCTGAAATGGTTTTCAGCTCCAAGGATAGTACAATTACAGATGAGGATATTGACAGAATTATTGCTAAAGGAGAAGAGGCTACAGCTGAATTCGATGCGAAAATGAAGAAATTTACAGAGGATGCTATTAAATTTAAAATGGATGATAGTATGTAGTTGTTGCTGAAGAATTTTGCCCTTTTGAGTTTCAGTTTCTTGTTTGATGTTTATTCAATTTTATTTGAAAGATGAAAACATGAATTATTGGAATTATTTTGTTGTATTGCAGCTGCTGAATTGTATGATTTTGATGATGAGAAGGTAAGGCATCACTATCATATTTTGTCATTTAAATTCGGTTGGTTTCGGCTTGTATTATTAGTATTGCTTTAGTTGCTTATTTCTTGCTTTCCTGCTGTTAGAGGACGAGAACAAGTTTGATTTCAAGAAAATTGTTAGTGAAAACTGGATTGAACCACCAAAAGAGAGCGGAAGCGCAAGTAACTGTTATCTCATCTTTGTACTTAAAGTCTGTACATGTTTATTTCTCATCATTGTTGATTTAATAATTTTTTGTCTTCTGTCCATTTATTAGTTATTTTGAATCCAAATACTTTAAGCAAACAATGCGCCAAGGTGGTCCAGCCAAACCAAAAGAGCCACGAATTCCTCGCATGCCCCAATTGTACGCATCTTGTGAAAACATTTTTATTTTGGATTCTGCTTTGTTTTCACAAGCTATAAAGCATTTAATTTATATCTTTGCTTACCGTGGACAGACATGATTTTCAATTTTTCAACACTCAGAGGCTGAGTGAGTTGTATGAAAAAGAAGTACGGTACCTCATGGTGGGTATTATTTGAGTTAATGTACTTTCTATGCTGTTTCCTGACTTGGTATAATGGGGTTTGATCTTTGTGCATTCTCATTATTTTTTCATTCTCAGCAAACACATCAGAAGAATCAGTTAAAAGACACAATCAGTTAATGTACTTTCTATGCTGTTTCCTGACTTGGTATGCTCATATTTGACTGTTTTGTTAATAGGTAACTATCAAATATGACATATTCAACCCATATTTGACGTTTTGTTATTGTCAACTTTAGAAATGGCCTAATCAATTGAACCTGAACCGTCAAGTATGTATATATATATTTTATAAATGTTTTTCAAAAAAATTATAGTCTTTCTACATAATACAAATAGAATTGGTTGATACATTAATTGAATAATAGGAGAACAAGAACCAAAACTTGTCAGAACAGTAATCTTTCATCCTGACTGGCATTAAAATTATCAAGACCTATATATTATAAATATATATTCAATTTTTGGAAAAGAAAATTCTGACTTAGATTTTCAATATACTCAAACATATATACAAGTTAAATGTGATTTCAGGGAAAGACAAAGCGAGGAAGGGCCTAAAGCCTGACTATCTCCACCCTCCTTTTTCCCGCCATGAAATTTAGGCAATTTTGCATTGAAGCCATGAAGCCAGCGAAAATGGAAGGAAATAATTTCTCAAAGATACATGCTATGGTCTAAGCATACCTCGCCAGTATTAACAGTAATGATATGTGGTGTAAAATTAGCCCCAACAGAGCATGCAACCCATTCACCTACAAAAAGCAAATCTGTAAAAAGATCGGAAACCATAAGTAGGAGTTCCCATTCTGCAACAAACTTTTAAAACCATGTAAATAGACCACAAAGCAAAACTCATAATTTCACACACAATTTGAAATGTCAGCCAAGCATAAAAGACCTTATCGATTTGTCATCTACTACATTAATTGAATAATAGTGGAACAAGAACTAAAACTTGTCAGAGCAGTAATCTTTCATCCTTACTGGCATTAAAATTATCAAGACCTATAAACGTCTGGACTCTTGCATCTCAATGCTTGTCATAATAGAAATGTCACTTGAAATAATATTTTCTGTTCTGCTAAGTGTATATTAGGGTAATTACTATTGCAAAAAGGTGATAAAAGTGGAAAAAGAAAAAGGAAAAAAACAAAAATATCTGTATTAACCTTGCCTTCTGTCTAAACTAGAAAGAGGAGCAAGTTGATAATCATAGACATCACAAATATTAACTAATAATGTGCTAAGTATTCATGCAATAGGACTAATGCTAAATCAATACCCAAACAACACTATAATAGGCTGAGCTTATGGCAAAACCCTTAAAATTTGTCAGACATCAGGAATTTATTTCACCCAGCATATTATGTCCGTTCTCAGGCTTTCATATGGTTGAGAGTTACATAACAAAGATCATAGACATTTTGGCATCAAAGACAGTGGCGTGCCTAACATGTAACCGAAAAATAGAACCATAAATCAAGACACCACTCATATAATGTCTAAAAATCAATTGCTTCCTCATGTTCTCATGGCAACTTAAGTGGGGACAGAAATTAAATAAATAACAGGAATAAGAGTGCTCTTGTGACAAAGGTGGTAAAACGATCTGCTTGCATGGAAATAAACAGCAAAGAAGCCTTAAATAGAAACCATAAGCAAATCTGAAAAGATCAGAAACAGCATTTTAGCCCAAAGAAAAAACAGAATTTTAGCCCTTTCAATCAAAGAAGCCATTAGATGAACACAACCTGCGTGCAGCATTTCCCATTTTATTTACAATCTTCTGACTTTCACATGAACTTCTGAGCATCTTTTCAACCGTTCAACAGCTAATTTTTCTCAGGAAGCAAATGGAGACCCTTGTGGAAGGAACCCTTGTGGAAGGAACACAGGATCTATAGCAACCAAAGAGGAAAATCAGTTGAGGAACGTTACTTCAAGCATTCAGGCAAGTGAAAATGTATGGATACAAAAACCAAATAATATCTACAAACAAAACACAAATCTTCAAAGTGGTGATCGCTAATGAAGTTAACCAGGAACTCAAATGATTAAAACTGCCCAGAGGCAATGCCAACAAGTCCATTTTCAACCGTCGTTGGAATAAAACATTCACTAACTCAAATGAATGTTGTCAAATGAAGAAACCCATATTAATTATAGTATCACGAAACACAAACAAAGAAATTAATAGCGGACTCAACATGCAACCGATCAACAAGCAGCAATTCCTCACACAAAATGAACTAAAGCATATGCAACTCTTTTCTACTGATCAAGATGTACCACGTGCTCCTCCGTTTAACGAACAACATAATCAATGAAAAAAAAAAACAAGAAATAGTCAAAACCACATGGGCCCATTTTTTAATAATAATAAGAATTAAAAAAAAAACACATCCCCAGTTAAAACAAGACAAATAAACAGTTTTTGCTTACATTCAACGACCAGACCACCGAAACACGAAGTAAGGTTGTAAAAAAGGAATCAACCATTACTAGTAAATGAACTGTTACTACGTTTATTTACGAAACCAACACTCGAAACCTCCCTCCCATTAAAGAACTAAAAATGAAAACAACGTTGATCAAATAAAGGCATCAGTGTAGCAAGACTAAAACGTACCTCAAAACAAACTGGCAAGCAATAAATGTGAGCAAGATGGCTCTATAGAGAAAGATAACAGCAACATAGACCAAACCCCGATAGGAAATCATGGAAATGAAGCTGTATAAACAATAGGAAACAGATTTTAGTCAAGGCTTCTGTTTGGAAACAGAGGATAACAAATTGGAATTAGAATAAGAACCAAAATGGAACTTGTGTTAGTAATTAAAAATGGTTTAACCTAATGTTGAGATCCGTGGTGTAGGAGGAAGAGATTGTTATAAATGTTCCAATCCAAAAGACAAATGTTGATTTCGATACATCTCTCCACATTACCAAATCAACTGAACAATAAGAAATAAAGAATGAATGATAAAGTTGAATTGATTTCAGTAAAAGAGTTCAAAAAATTGAGAAATTAAGTATGCCTGGAAACTGAAAGTTGACCTAAATTCTGAAGTTTGTTATGAGTTTGCGGAAAGCTATGGTACGCCTCTGCAACTGAATCAGTGGAGAAAGTTATAGTTATTTTCATACCGATTCCAGAGCATAAACAGGAACCATCAGAATGAATCCAAACAAGAACTTTTGCTCCTGAAATCAAACATCAACAAAAGGAAAAAATTAATTGAAATAGAAACAGTTTAGACTTTAACTAGAAAAATTATACAAGATAGTGCAAAGCCATTTTGACAACAGAAGCAATAGGCGAGTACTGCAAGTGAAAAATAAACATATAAAAGCAACATTATATAAAGGAAAACCAAACTTCAAAAGAGAGAAAATAAGCATGAACCTCGGGCTAATTATAACCAGCTAAATGTTTGAAGGTAAGATACATCGAGAGAACAATAGCAACAACAACGAATATGCTTGCACTGAAGATTGGCAAGGTGATGGCTTCAGCTGACTCTGACTCAGCACCCACTGTTGGTAACCATACCAGTTCTGAAAGACAAGTATGAGGAATTAATATAAGCATTGAAAGACAAAAGATATATATATGTGTTCTTCATACAAGTCTGAGGAATTAATATAGGCATTGAAAGACAAAAGATATATACTAGTTCAATTTGGAAGCATTGAAGATCATTAACAGTGGACCTAAAAAAAATAGAAGGACAAATAAAAAAACACAAATTTGATGATACTTAGCACTCAAAAGGTAGAACAAAATAAAATAATCTAAAAAGAATAGGCTAATAAGTGCCTAACAACAGTAATCTAGCAGAACTTGATAGCAGACACTTGAATGGAAAGTAGTACAACAATCTTTTGGATGCATGGAAGATGCAGCTCACTGGGTGTCCAGGGAGAACAAATCCCAGGAGAAAAGAAATTTCTATTCTCTTTTGTGAAAAAACCATTACAATACATAAGCTAATCTGATCAGCTACCAGACAAAAGTTTGGTTGAACAGCAGGGAACTAAATGCACCGTTCAGGCCCCTCAAATGTAATAACCAACTAATAGAAATTAAGCAAATAAAACAAGAGGCTTACTAGTATTTTTAAGTAAACAATCAAAATAAACAAAGGTAACATACCTTTATGATAGAGTCACTCATCAGAAGTTCTTCAGCTACAAGCTCAAATTCGGACACTGGAAATTCAGACAATCCAAAGACAATGCTGCCTCCACAATAAAGACTAATTTGGCCTCTCACCTTCACAATCAAAGGGTGCAAATAAATATTAGAAACTATGTTTCATAAAGAAATATATCAATAAGAAGAGAATAAAGAGATAACTAGACAAGAAGAGCAATAAAGAGAGTACTAGAATCTAAAATAAAAACCAAGCGACATTGCATGGAAAAGAAAAATACTAAGCAATAGCCAAATTTGACAGCGGTATCAAGTCCCCCAGCACTTTAAATGAAGAAAAGGCTCTGATTAACATAAAACAATGCTTTCAAATTCCCAAATGCTCTTTTTTTTTTCTTTTTTTTTTTTTCTGCTGATGCCTGAAAACATCCTTGGCTTCATCTCTTATAAATGGTTTGAAACTAGAGACGTATATCAGAACCCACAACCTTTCATGGTCCAAAAAGCTATGGAACATAACCTCCCAGCTAGATAGTCCAAACAGATTTGAAGCACATTCCTATCTCCAAAAAATTCAGCCCCCCGAAAAAAGAAAACAGCGATGGTAAGATCTCTAGCACTTTCTGAAGGTACCTCATTAAACTCTTTCTAAATCCGACTATATCAAATCACTAGAGTCCAATGACGAACTTCATCTTCAATAACCATGCTCTAAAAAATGCAACTTACTTTTTGTATGTAAATTTAGTCTTTACAGGCTGAAAAACAGTAAAAGTCTTTATCTTAAACAAATAAAGGAACCAGTAGTGTTCTAAGATCTATAATCTTCAGATTCTATTAGATATTTTATCAATTTGAGTGTTTTAGCTTTAGTGTCATCCTACCCTAATATATCCTATCTCAAAGCAACTAATGATGCTTTATTTCTCTAGTTAATGTTTGTGATTAAATATAGGAAACAAACAGCCATGGTCAACCATCACAAGCTCCAGCATTCTCAGGACAGCCTCTACTAAAACCACCTACAAAAGGTACGATTTAGTCTAAAAAGAATCAAGATTATTAAATCTCAATTGAAGACAATCTGTAAAGATCCTAAGGAATAAACACTGAATATTAGCAAGTTCCTTTCTGCTAATATATCATTTCTTAGATATCACAAGCAGATAGCACCATATTGAATATTTTCAGGATCTCAGAGTGAATAGTATCTATGTTATAGACAGTTTCCTTGTAATTTTAAAGCCATTTATTTCATGTTACGGTGCTTTTCAATCATTGTCCTCTATATTTTCGAAGGTACTGGAGGTAAGTTTCCTCTTTACAAAACATGGGGTTAGAGGCTGCCTCCATGCAGGAAAGAAGGATATGCCAATACCTATTTTTCAAATAATGATAACTAAAAGAAAAAAAATGTTGAAGCCTTAAAAACATGTTGCCTTGTACAAATTCAATCCTGAAAAAACTAAAAAATTTACTGAATCTGAATAAGCAAGGCAAAAAATAAAAAAAGACTTTTCTCTTTCCAGAGGCCACAGGAACTTGAAGATAAATGTTGGCCTATTCTTAAAAGAATGAATAAATAAATAAATAAAAAGAGCTACCCTATAACAAGGTTGAATTGAGCTTTTCAGTTTGAATACATTGTGCATCCTTTGAAAATCTACTGTTGCAACATTCAGCACCATACTTATAACCCAATGCAAGCCAAAGAAACCTTTTAATAGCTTTCAAGCTCATCAGGAAGATCAACAAGTTAACAAATAACCTAGAATATGTAGGCCACCATAAAAAGGTCTGATCCATTTCAACTTACCAATTCTGAGAGCAAGGCCAACCTTGAGAGCTGCCAAAAGTGCAAATCATTAAAATAATAAAACCTTAAAACACAAGAAGGCATCAAGAAAATCCAATTGAATAAATCAGATTACCACTTCTCTATTATCAACTTTAGGATCTAGCTCAAATCCTATAAGATTAGCAATCCTCAAGTTGCGCTCTTTCGCATTCTCAAGTTCCAAATGAGATGCACCATGACTATGATCATAAGGGACCGCCAAAAGTGCAACCAATACAACGGATGAAGCTATTAGTTGCAAGTCCTTCATACTTAAGTTCTTATTGTAGGTTTTCTGAAGTGTAAAAAGCTTGAAGCATATGCATGATAAAGATGACTTGACGAAATCCAAAAAATCTCTGTTAGCTTCGCATAATAAACCACCAGCAATGAGGGTTTGGGGGTTTTCTTCACCATGCACATCAATCCATGAATATCTTCAATGGAATAAAAAGCTTCCTGAAGCAAACAATCAAGAAACCAATAATGAACAAAAATGTTCATTATTTTAACCCAATCATGTGCAAATACATGCCCCTCCGAAATAAAACATAAATAACATAAATGTACAAACAGAATATTCAAACAAACCTGCCACAGCTGGAGGTCAGTAGCAATCTTCAGTTGCTCAAATCAGGCGTCAAGATAGAGTTCCAAACTCTCTGGAGCTGAAAGATCAGGCCGATCCCTTTGGTCTCTGTATTTGTTAAGATTCAAGAAATGATTTCTGCATGCAACCAAGTTATATTCTCAATGACAACAATGATATATAATACATTCATTTGAAACAATGTGATAATGGTATTATTTCATGCCATATTCATCTAAAGTAATGCATATATTGGGTACTAGGAAACTGAAATAGTTCTTATAACTTTCATTTCAATGCAATGATGTTTCCATGCATGATAATAAAAAATAAAATAAAGAAATGATTCGCAATTCTCTGCTATTTATACCCATGATTTCTGCACATGATGATCAAACCAAAGTCAATTTGTGGTAATTTGCATTATCTTCCACTTAAAATTTGATAAGCTTGAACTGACGAATAGTATGGATAGCATTACTCTCGAATTCGGTCAATTGCCTGAAGCGGGACACAAAAAAAAAATTAACAGCCTTGTGCATATTAGACTCGACATTGCTCATAGGATCACAACAAAACTTTTGGACCTGCCAATTTTAAGTGGTCATGCCATGAGGATCATCATCTAGGTCAAAGCAGTCAACTTCTCTAGTATTATTGCTCGGCTGTTGTATTTGGGCTTTGTGATTTACATGTTTTCATTTTGGTGCATGAGTGTTAATTAGAAGATATACAATTAAATAACAAATCACACTAACCTCCCTTATAGGGTAAGAAGATATACAATTAAATAACAAATCACACTAACCTCCCTTATAGGGTATCCAGGCATAAGGATAAGGGTAATCCGCCATTGCCAAAAAACTATATGCTGAGTCCAACCAGTCTGCAAGATCATCCGTCTTCTTTAAATCGCTATCAATTAAATCCACCCAATTTAAAAACCAAAGGAGATCAGTCAAACAGAATAGAATAAATAAACCTGATCAACTCAGTCACTGCATTATGTAAAAATGCAATGGGCATATACATCCTTCATTTTTATTTTAGATTTAATCAAGTGGGATGAAATATATATCAATTATTTATTATATTAATTCTTAATCATCAATTCAATTTCATGCCATGCATTTAGAGATGGACAGTGTGTTTTATATCAACATTGATTTGGAGATGGGGCCTTAAGGATAGAAATTCCAAATCTAGGCATAAAGACATGCTATATATGTGCATCTTATTGTGAATTTTTTAAGTTAAACATATATCATTAAGAATTATCAAAAGTGTTGATCGTTATTAAAGCTTAAATACTTTCAGTTATCATTATTGGAAATTGTTTGTATCTGTTACTCTTGGAAGTACCTCAGACTTGTTCTGAGCTTCACCTCCTATGTCCTGTTTTCCTGCATCTTCATCTCCATCCACTGTTTGGGCTGCCTCACACCCCTGAGAAAGGACAAAATTATGATACTTTGAATTAACAGCATAAAGAATGTGGATTAATGTTTTCAGAACAATCAGAGAAGATGAAGTTAATAAGCTGTGTGACTCATATATGGTAATATTAGTATTAGCATTATTTTTTCTTTTATTTATATATACCTGGTTTTCCCTTCAATCTCTTCCAAAGAGGCATAATGAGACGGTCATAAATTGCCAGAGTGATCAATATCGCTACAACAAAGAAGAATGTGAGAGCGCCTGCTGGGATTTGGAAATTTCTAATTGATCTCTCCATGGTGGTTGCTTGCTCAACTGAGAAGGTGATCATCTGTGCATAAGTGGTCCAAAAAATAATTGTTGTGGCCCATATTGGCAGGAGTCTGGCCACCATTTTCACTTCCTCCACCTTTGTGACTGAGCATAGCTTCCAAGGATTCGGGTTGGAACCAGTCACAAAATCTCCTTCTGCAACAACGGCAGCCTTGTCCAAGAAACTGCAATAACAGATCAATAAATCACGAGTGAGACAAGTTATGTATACATAGATCTTTTTGTCATATTATGTTGTTTACCAATGCAATAAAACTTAAATTATCTTACTGGAATTGATCTGTATTGTGAATTCTTGACGCCTCAGGGGTGTCCTCATATAACATGCTAACACTGTAAGGAAGGTTCATCTTCCTCTTCTTTATGGCAGCTACAATAACTTGGAGAATCTGAACTATGGGGCTTCCCATACTTTTTTTGTATCTGTATCTTTTAGTCCCTGATAAGAATATCACGACGGCTATAAACATGGAAACCGAACAAATTCCATAACCCCAGCTTCGACCAACTTCATCTTGTATATAGACAAGTACTGTAACCGCCGTCAATGTCCCTAAGCTTATAAAGAAGAAGAACCTACTGAAAAAATAGGCCATTTGTGATACCGGATCTTCGAGATATGGCTCTGATACCAATCTGATACCGGATCTTCGAGATATGGCTCTGATATCAATATGATACCGGGCTGCTGGATTATAATAGATGAGGATAGGATCTTCAAGTTGGTTATCAACTCAACCAATGGCTGGAACAAATAAAATGGAACCTAACAAACACTCTTTGAAAGGGATAACAAGCTCACCACCAAAGTAAACACCAATGGGATACAGAAAATTCACCACCCAAGGATGTAAACCAAGGATACAGGGCTTAAACTAACTCACCACTCTATGGAATCCACCAAGAGATACAGAGTTAATGGAGAAATCAGTATAAACACTGAAATTTCACTCAAATTCGAATTCAAAACTTCACTCCCTTGAATGCACAACTTTAGAACTTAAATAACTTGGAACAACCCTCCAAGCATAGGTAAAAGACAATAATTAAATGATTTCAACAATTACAGCTCAACTACTACATTGACAACTCAATTATTGACTAAGACTCAAAAGTAAACACATTAGGTAATAAAAGCACAACCAACTAAGATAGAAATTCAAATTCCAACCAACTAAGCTAGAAAATTCAAATTCTAATGTGGACTTTAATGCAGCATTCAATATGAACCAGCTATGAAGAGATAGTCATAAATTCCTGCAGACAACTCCAAATGACACATTAACAAATGTGTTAGAAAGCTGACTTCAAGATCTTTTACAGCCATAAATCTTGACATTTAATTCTTTGCACAGCAATACCAGTTCGTTTACGAAATTACCCCTCATTTTGGTTCATGTGCACTCTTGACCATTGTAATAATTTGCACCCCTTGATGATCTATCATGAATTCCATGGATTGCAACACTCCTGTGTCAAGCTCCCCTGGTTGAGAAAGACTCGACCTCGAGTCTTGGTTGTTGTTTTCACCAAGATAAGGACTAAGGTCAGAGACATTGAATGTGTTGGAAACACCGTAATGCTCAGGTAGCTTAACTTTGTAAGCATTCTCTCCAATGCGTTGCAAGACTTTGAATGGCCCATCAGCTCTAGGCTTTAACTTGGCATATTTGCCTGGAGGAAACCTTTCTTTTCTAAGGTGTATCCACACTAGATCTCCTTTTTTGAACTCAGCATACTTCCGATGTTTGTTTGCTGTAGCTTTATACTTCTCATTTTGCTTCAAAATCTTCTCTCGAACTTGTTCATGTAGTTTCTTGATGTTCTTAGCTCTCTCCTCTGCATCACTGCTAAATTGAGTTTTGGAAGGAATAGGAGCTAAATCCAAAGGACTTATTGGATTCTTGCCATAAACAACCTCAAAAGGACTATGACCAGTGGTTTGACTTGATGATCTGTTGTAAGCAAACTCAACTTGAGGTAAAACAAGATCCCATTGCCGTAAATTCTTACCAACATAACTCCTCAGAAGATTTCCCAAGCTTCTGTTGATAACTTCAGTTTGTCCATCTGTTTGAGGATGATGAGATGAACTAAAGTTAAGTGTAGTCCCCAGCTTTCTCCAAAGTGTACGCCAAAAATGAGATAAGAACTTTGGATCACGATCTGAGACTATGGCCTTAGGAATGCCATGCAATTTCACAATCTCCTTGAAATACAAATCGGCCACATGAGTCGCATCATTTGTCTTGTTACAGGGGACAAAATGAGCCATTTTAGAAAATCGGTCAACCACCACCATGATTGAATCTTTGTTTCGCTGTGTTCTAGGCAATCCCACCACAAAATCCAAGCTAACATCTTCCCATGGATCATTAGGAACAAGAAATGGAGTGTACAAACCAGTGTTCTGCACATGACTTTTTGCCACATGACAAATTGTACACCTCTTCACGTGCTTCATCACAACCCTTTCCATCTTCGGCCAATAGATGTTTTCCTTCACAATAGCAATAGTTTTGTCTCTCCCAAAATGACCGCTAATGCCACTGCCATGTGCTTCATTAATGATTAATTCTCTCAAGGAACATTGAGGAATACACAATTGGTTTGCCTTGAGTAGATAACCATCCTGCAAAACAAATTGGTTAGATGAAAACTCATTACAGTTACTCCATATTTTGCCGAAATCTGGATCATCCTTGTAAAGCTCTTTTAAAACCTCAAACCCAACAACATTCACTTGCATAGAGGTCAGCAAAGAATGTCTTCGGCTTAAGGCATCAGCCACCACATTTTGAACTCCAGATTTATGCTTGATGGTAAAGTTGAAAGCTTGAAGAAACTCTACCCATCTGGCATGTTGAACATTAAGCTTCCGTTGGCTGTTGATGAACTTCAAAGCTTCATGGTCAGAATATAGAACGAATGGTTTTGGCAAGAGATACTGACTCCAATGCTTCAAAGCTCGACAAATAGCATACAACTCTTTGTCATAAGTTGAGTACTTTTTGCAAGATGCATTCAATTTTTCACTAAAGAAAGCAATTGGTCTGCCTTCTTGGCTAATAACAGCACCTGGAACAAGATCAATACAATGCTGTATGTCTCTCATTGGAGGAAGGCCTGGTGGTATCTCATTTGGTATAATATCATGGTATTCTTCAAGAAGATACTTCATCTCCAGAGGCGGTTCGTTACTAACTTCATTTTCTTCTAACAACAAGAACACATAAATTTCACTTCCCTTCTCCAACTCTCTTCTACATTCTGTTTGGGTAAGCAAAGCATTTCTCTCCCCTTTAGTAGGTTTAAGAACACATTCTAACTTCGAAGGACCCAAAATAACTTTGACCCCATTTTTAAAGAATGTATAAGTATTCCTATAGCCATCATGCATTACTCTCCTATCATACTGCCATGGTCTACCAAGAAGTAAATGACAAGCATCCATAGGAACAACATCACACCATATTTCATCTTTATACTTTTTCCCAATAGAAAATGAAACAAGGTAGCGTTTGTTTACCTTGATCTCGTTATCTTTTCGAAGCCATGAAATCTTGTAAGGCTGATGATGCTTCTTTGTTTGAAGGCCAAGTTTATCAATCATCTCCGTAGACACCACATTTTCAAAGCTGCAACCATCAATAATAAAGTTGCACACCTTGCCATGAGAAGAACATCTACTATGGAAGATATTTCTGCGAAGCCAATCATCTTCTCGTTCTTAGGCAATACTCAAACTTCTTTGAATAATAAAGAGAGAATCACCTCGATTTGTATAAGTGATTTCCTCTTCATCAACAAATTCTGGATTATCGAAATTGATCAAGGCATCTGTCTCGATCTCTTCATCACTTTCGTAAAAGTCATCAAATATTGGTGGTTTTCCATGATCCTCAAAGAAGTCATGGTCTGCTTCATCATTCTCCACCGATTCATCTTTATTAGCAGCATCATTATCATCATAATTGCCCAGAGGACTTTGATCTTCTACTTCTCCATGCATTCCACCTGCGAATTCTTTATTTTCTAGAATTACTAAATGTTGCTGGAGTTGTTGGAGCTGCCGCATAAGATCTTCAACGATCAAACGTTTTTGGACTTGCTGAAGTTGCCGCCTGAGATCTTCAATGATCAAATCTCGTTCATCTCTTTGAGAAAGAGGCAATTGGGCAGTAGAAGCAGCCTTGTGAGTACAACCAGCCATTGAACCAAAAGCTCTGATACCAATCTGATACCGGATCTTCGAGATATGGCTCTATCTGATACCGGATCTTCGAGATATGGCTCTGATATCAATATGATACCGGGCTGCTGGATTATAATAGATGAGGATAGGATCTTCAAGTTGATTATCAACTCAACCAATGGCTGGAACAAATAGAATGGAACCTAACAAACACTCTTTGAAAGGGATAACAAGCTCACCACCAAAGTAAACACCAATGGGATACAGATAATTCACCACCCAAGGATGTAAACCAAGGATACAGGGCTTAAACTAACTCACCACTCTATGGAATCCACCAAGAGATACAGAGTTAAGGAGAAATCAGTATAAACACTGAAATTTCACTCAAATTCGAATTCAAAACTTCACTCCCTTGAATACACAACTTTAGAACTTAAATAACTTGGAACAACCCTCCAAGCATAGGTAAAAGACAATAATTAAATGATTTCAACAATTACAGCTCAACTACTACATTGACAACTCAATTATTGACTAAGACTCAAAAGTAAACACATTAGGTAATAAAAGCACAACCAACTAAGATAGAAATTCAAATTCCAACCAACTAAGCTAGAAAATTCAAATTCTAATGTGGACTTTAATGCAGCATTCAATATGAACCAGCTATGAAGAGATAGTCATAAATTCCTGCAGACAACTCCAAATGACACATTAACAAATGTGTTAGAAAGCTGACTTCAAGATCTTTTACAGCCATAAATCTTGACATTTAATTCTTTGCACAGCAATACCAGTTCGTTTACGAAATTACCCCTCATTTTGGTTCATGTGCACTCTTGACCATTGTAATAATTTGCACCCCTTGATGATCTATCATGAATTCCATGGATTGCAACACTCCTGTGTCAATTTGAGCTTTCTCCTTCTCATCTTTCTCATCAAATTGATCAGTTCCAAATCCTGACACACTTGATTTTAGGCCACCAGTCCCCAGTGCGATTAAATATAAAGCAATGTATAGAATTCCCATTTGAAATCTGCTGGCTTGTTCGCATGTAGAGGCTGCTGCAGATGCGGTGTATGGAGGTGGTCGTAGCTGTGGCAGTTTTGTCACCATTGCCAGCATTCCAGTACCCTAAGTCAACAATATTATTGTCATCAGGATAAAAAAATTAAGAACTAAAAGAAGAGAAGTTTACTGTGTTTACGATAAGAGAAGTTGCAAAATGATTAAAAGAGTTCCCGTATTGTATGAAGCATTGTAATATCCCTACCAGTGTTTGTATGGTGGCAAATATAGCAATTGTTTTGTATCTGCCGAGGTACGAATCAGCAAGAAAGCCTCCTAGTAAACACAGGAGAAAGGAAGTGCCCATGAAATCTGTCACAATATTGGCCGAAGTTGAACTGGGCAGATGCATCGTTCCAACCAAGTATGTCACAAGGTTAACAGCAATTCCCATTGTTGAAAGCCTCTCGCATAGTTCAATAACTGTCACATTGTTTAAATTATATTAGGACGACAATAAGATTTCAGCGCTTAATTTTTGCTTTATAAGAAAACAGTTTCTTCTCTTCTCTTATATATTTTGCTTGTTTTAGGTGTCAAAAATTTATTTCACAAATCCTCATGCAGGTGTGAAAGTTTGGCCACACAAGGCATAGTAAGATAGGCAGACATGTCGAAGTTTGATGCATGCTAGCTATGAACTTTAATTTTTTTGTGTATATCATAAACAGTGATCTGATTACTATTTCAAAGAAAAAGGGTGCTTTTCTTTACCACACAGTGGAGAATGTTAGCAGAAAGTAGGGCGTTATTTCACAAAAGTGGGACTATAATAAATTATGTAACAGGTGGCAAGCACATTAGCGTGAGAAATTAAGAGTATCCTCACAATTCATGTGCCCGAGCATCTGTGCTCATAGAATATCTTCCGTATCCCGTTCATTCCAAACAAAAGATGACATGAATTATCATTATTATTTAGATGGGCTGGAGTTTTTCTACGGGTCCATTTAATTTGTCCCCTTCCCTCAGCCCCCACTCAATCGCCTTTCCGGGCTCCATGCACGCGAAACAAAAAGTGAATCAGACGTAGAATAAATTAAAACCTTCGAATGTGGACCATCATGAAACAAAATATGACTGGTTGATAAGTGCCATTTATGTTACGTGTATTAGTTACTGTTTATCTGGTAGTAAACTTTGGTTTTACTAGTAAAATATTTCATAAGTTAGACTCTAAAACACTCATCACTTTTGCATGAGTCACCTGCTAGCTTCTTACCTTCCATACCGTAGTTATAACTAATCATCAACATCTAAACAATTTTTGCACAGTTAAGGTATGTGAGCCTTTTCTCTCTTAATCCACTTGGAATGACTCTTGTTAGAGTTTAACAATGTAGAAGTAGCTTATTGTATATATAAAAAATTTTAACGCCCGGATTATAAAGGCTGATGCGGAATCGGAGAAAATGATTCAATTTGTTGATCATAAAGGGCATTAGAGAACGATACATGGTGGGTATATATAAATAGTTAAACACAGAAGACAAACCTAGGATAAGAGTGGCGGGAACCCAACCACCAGTTTTGGACTTCTCAGCAGGAAAGCCCTTGTAGTCTACGGCATCTGCAACTGTCCAACTCATCTTGCCATCCTGAAAAGACACAAATTACATATTTGAGAATTAGTTCTTGAATCAATAATAATGTTTACAATCAAGAAGACATTGACACACCAACCAAGTTTCTCAAAGAGTACCACGTACAAGAAACTGTCTGCTAAGATACTAACCATTTTTAAAGTTTCAACAGGGAAAAGAACAAAATACTGAAAAGTAAGCTAGCTTAGGAATAACTAAGAAGGTGGTTATACTCTTATGCCTTTTTTTTCACAATTCTATGTGTTGGGAGCTTTCCCTTTTATAGGCAGAAAGACCATTCAAATAGGAGTTAAGTGACCCTCCACTATGAAATAAAGACAGATCACTGCTTGTTGGCGACAAAGGTAGGGATTAGGTTTATCGCATTTTGAATGGAATGTTCGAGCACTGATTAAAACTTTGTAATTAAAGTGAGATATTTCTTTGGAAAATAATGAAAAATTTTAAAGGTGATGTTGATTGGGAATTGTAAGAGATAATTTACAATCTGGAACATTCAACAACCAATATACAACCAATATACAACCAATATACAACCTTACACACACTTAATATTCATCCTCATCACATCTTCTTAATTTGTGGTAGAATAGATAGCAAGGCTTTGGTTGTGAAGGTTTGTGAACCACAGCACCCTACTCCTTCAAAATGCTTTTGCTACCCCACAACCCAAAACTTATAGAATCTCACCTTTTATGATTCTGTCAGTAGAGGTACAAAGAGAGAAGTCAACAAATTACACCGACCATAAAGGAGAAAAATTAAAGAACACTTACCTTCAGGCTCATCCACCTCAATTGTGTCTTTTAACTGATTCTTCTGATGTGTTTGCTGAGAATGAAAAAATAA
This sequence comes from Boswellia sacra, assembly GCA_013180625.2. NCBI lineage: Eukaryota > Viridiplantae > Streptophyta > Magnoliopsida > Sapindales > Burseraceae > Boswellia > Boswellia sacra. Next base: position 51,214 of record SNVD02004626.1, on the reverse strand, counting down.
TGAGAATGCACAAAGATCAAACCCCATTATACCAAGTCAGGAAACAGCATAGAAAGTACATTAACTCAAATAATACCCACCATGAGGTACCGTACTTCTTTTTCATACAACTCACTCAGCCTCTGAGTGTTGAAAAATTGAAAATCATGTCTGTCCACGGTAAGCAAAGATATAAATTAAATGCTTTATAGCTTGTGAAAACAAAGCAGAATCCAAAATAAAAATGTTTTCACAAGATGCGTACAATTGGGGCATGCGAGGAATTCGTGGCTCTTTTGGTTTGGCTGGACCACCTTGGCGCATTGTTTGCTTAAAGTATTTGGATTCAAAATAACTAATAAATGGACAGAAGACAAAAAATTATTAAATCAACAATGATGAGAAATAAACATGTACAGACTTTAAGTACAAAGATGAGATAACAGTTACTTGCGCTTCCGCTCTCTTTTGGTGGTTCAATCCAGTTTTCACTAACAATTTTCTTGAAATCAAACTTGTTCTCGTCCTCTAACAGCAAGAAAGCAAGAAATAAGCAACTAAAGCAATACTAATAATACAAGCCGAAACCAACCGAATTTAAATGACAAAATATGATAGTGATGCCTTACCTTCTCATCATCAAAATCATACAATTCAGCAGCTGCAATACAACAAAATAATTCCAATAATTCATGTTTTCATCTTTCAAATAAAATTGAATAAACATCAAACAAGAAACTGAAACTCAAAAGGGCAAAATTCTTCAGCAACAACTACATACTATCATCCATTTTAAATTTAATAGCATCCTCTGTAAATTTCTTCATTTTCGCATCGAATTCAGCTGTAGCCTCTTCTCCTTTAGCAATAATTCTGTCAATATCCTCATCTGTAATTGTACTATCCTTGGAGCTGAAAACCATTTCAGCGCCAAACCTCACCATCTGCAGCAGTTCAACTTTATTGACAGCTGCATATAAAAAAAATAAATAAATAAAAGATGGAACGACATCAAAATCTGTTGCTGAGCAAAAGTTTTCATAAATAATTAGTAATATAAAAGCCACTTACTCTTCTGCTCAGCTAATCTTCCTTGTTGAATGACCAGAGCATCAAGTGCAAGCTTTTTATAGCCCTCTCAATAACTTTTTCCTCAATAGTGTACTGTTCGTATTCAATCAACATTAGAATTAATCTAACTACCACAAACTCATATCATGGCACATAACTGGAAAATAAAAAAACAATGTTAGAAGAAAAAGTTTCTCATTGATTGAGAAGTTTGCATAGTCATGATTACCAAATGTTGCAGAAGATTCAAGATATAATGTGCATCAGTCCTCTTCCAAACACAATTTGTGCAAGACATAACAACAAATTTAGATGTGGAGATCATTCAGAATTAGGATGGTGTGCAGAATATCAGAATTTTGGAGTGTATGAAGGAAATGAATCACATAATATGAATATCTGATGTAACCAGATTTGAATAGTTCCAGCACTTATTTATTTTTAAGCAAACAATGCAGAATAAAATTTAATTAATTTCCCAAGACCACAAAATTGAAAATAATGTAAAGATAATCAGCACCCACCTATTAGCTTTTTGTTTACAAAAACAAGTGCTGCATGTTCCAAACTCTCAATATTCAAAAACACTTCTTTTGCTTCATCGCTCACATAAATACTGCCAATATATATAATTGAGCAAAGCTAAAATAAACTTCTAAGCATAGATTCCAAATATGAGTCAAAACAAATAGAATACAAAAGGTATGGAAACAAAAAGAAAGTGATAAATATAACTACAAGTGATCACAGCATTAAGATATATTTACTATTAATAATGTCACTGATGTACACTACCAGTAATTGCAGAAGAGGCTACTTGCTTATGCAACTAATATCATAATTTAATCTGAATTTCAGGGACCAGAAAAAAAACTATTGGGAAATATAGCACCATAAAGATGACAAAACCCACAGAAAATGAAAAAGTTTAAACAAACAACAATTACAGAAAATTATTACTGAAATCCCCAACTAAACATGAATCTGGCCACAAAGTTAGACAAATTGGAAAAGAAAAGCTAATATAGGATAGGCTTTCTCCAAATCTAGAATTCCCAATTTCTGGATTATATAGAACCCTCCATTAATATTCCCATTTCAGCACAGAACACTCATGACTTACATACTTGCATACGCAATGCATGCAGGCTGGCATGTAAATAAGTTTCAATCACTACACACGTCAATCCCAATTTTTTTTAATACCTTTTTTGCATTTCATCGGCTATAATTATGTAAATAACATCAAGAACCAAACTTTTAAAAACTGGAGAATCTAAACAATTGACAAATAACCAGATCATTATCTCTAACAAACCAAAACAACCCACATCAAGAAACTCCAAACCCATCTCATAAACTTCGCCACTTGAGCAAACGAAACCAAAAAAAAGGGTAAAATCCATATGTACAATACAATTTACACCGAATCAGCCAAAATCTGCAAAAGGGTATGTTCTTATATTGCATGCATAGACTCGCAGCACGTTAAACCACAGAGATCATGAACAAAATCCTCAGGAAAATCATCAAACGATGAAATATATTGATGATAGATATTTGCATACAAAGACCAAAACAAGATTTTGAATGAATTAATATATAAAAGATAAAGAGATGATGAAAAACTAACTGGGATCACGAACTGTGGCCTTGACAGTATAACCGCGAGCGAGAAGAAGCTTCAAAATCCATGAAGCTATGTAGCCAGAGGCACCAGTGACGGCGATGGTCTTCCCTGCTGCTCCACTGCTCATTTTCTTCCCACTTTCGGTTCTGCAACGTCTTGGAGTTTTCTCTGTCATACTCAGAAATAGTTATTTTCAAAAGGAAAGAAAAGTATCTCACAATGCACTCGACTTTGATATGTAGGAATTAAATTGTTCTTTGACTCAAGAGAAGACTGATGCTAGAATTGATAGTCATTTCATTTATCTATTTTAGTACTTAATGAATTCTGAGGATACAAACTATAGAGGCGCTGCCTTGAAACTGAGTTACACTTATTATTTACCATTTTTTGGACTATCAGAGCATGAAATTATCTGGGAAATTGCTCTGCTCCAACATCCCCTGTTGCAAGCTCTATCAGAACAGTGATCGTCTCTATCAGACAAAGTAAAAAGAAAAAAAAAGTAAAATTTTCATATTCATATATAGCCAGCTTGCCAAGTTTATGAGTCTAGATGTTCGTATAAGAAAAAGAAATAGATAGACAAATAAATCAATAAAAAAAAGAAGTAGCCAGGTTGAGGCTCAACTGGAAGCATTGACAAGTTGCGTCCTGCAAAGCCACCAGTCATAATTTAAGGTTCCCTCGTTATAGAATAATCAAACATAAAAACAGTGAAATAGCTTTTCTTACCCCTCCGAGACATGACCGGTGCTCCCATAATTAAACAAACAAACTGGCAGTCTGCAAAAAAAAAAAAAAAATTTAAAACAAAAAGAGTTTCTTGCTTCCCTTTAGCACAACTCAAATCAGTAGAAATTGAAGCCAAAATCACAACAAAAATTAGCCAACAAGTGCACACATACACACACATACATACACATACACAAAAATGCACACAAACAGACATGTACACCTATGACGCCAAGCAGTAGCCTCAGATCAGACCTCTTATAAGCCAGCACCGTAACAGATGGCGTCCTCGACAGCTGCGCTTTAACCCACTGACCCAAACCCGAGCTGGCTCGCTTCGAACCACCGAGTTCTCCTCCGTCTCGATCAGGACCCTCCATCAGCGGCGCCAGAGCCTCCCCCATGACGGGCCTCATGCTCCTGGATCTCGAAATCAACTGCTCCGGCTTCCCCGTATAGTTCTGAGAACTCTGGTGCTTCTTCCTCCTCAAAAGCAAAGTCATGGGCGACATGGCACGTGTCGGGCTGGCGGAGCGAGAATGCGAACGAGACGGCGAGAGGCCGCGCCCTACTTCGTCCTTCAGAGCAGAGAAGAAGTGAGGGAGCGATTGAGACAATGAAAGAGACGAAAAGAGTTTCTAGGGTTATTAGAAGAGGGAAGCTGAAACAAAAGAGGGAAACGAAAAATTCGCGGAAAAAATCATTCCCGAAACATATTTATATCCAGTGGCAAAGTAGTAAATTAGATAAAAATTAATAGTGTCAAATATATAAAAAGGCGGGTTGACTTTATTTTGGTATATCATATATGACTGTTCAAAAAAAAAAGGTCAAATAAGTAAAAACTCATGTGTCAAGTATTCCAAAATTTCTTGTAGTGATTAACATAACTACAACATTAAGCTATATGTAAATCCTCTAATCCACAATGCTTGATAAAACTATTTAGCCTTATGTCGAATATTTCTGTTCAAATCTTAACAACTCAAAATATTAACATAGAACAAATGGCTACGTCGTAAAACAATTAGGTAAACAACAAATTCTAAGATAAGTATCTAACGTTATAACTAAATCATAACTAACTAATCTCTCTTTGAGCTACTAGGTCTAAGCCAATTTATTTCTCTAACTATGTTCATATGAGGCTGCCACGTCTAAGTTTGATGGTGCTTCCACAGGCAACTATATCTTTCCAAAGCAAATACTTCTATCTGATATAGTAAAAGTCTATAGAATCCTAACCATGCTCTGATACCAAATTGACACGACCTGCCCCCAGCTACACGGGCAAATCATGCCTAAAACTGTGGACTACTGGCTATTTCTTAATTCTTGTCTTTCTTATGGAACAAATTTGTAATAATTCTCATTACATCCACAAATGAAATTTTTAAAAAAAATGGCATTATTACAACCTTTAACATATCCTTGCACCATCACGTGACTGAGCCTCCACACTTCCTAACTAGGTCACATTTTGCTTTCATCCTGGAGGGGGAAATTTTAAAGACAAAAAAAAAAATAAAAACAAAGTTGTGAGTATAAAACTCAGTGCGTGGGATAAAAAAATGTATTTCTAAATAAATCCAAAAGAAATCATATTGTTATAAAATAATTATTTGCTTTATATAAAATAATAGTCTTTATAATCTATAACTTTCATATCATCTAAAATGTCATAAAACTTTAAAATAAATAACTACTGAATGACTAAATTCATCAAAATACTAGTTATAGTTAAAACAATAAAATAATCATCTTTAATCGTATTATACGATGCTTTTGATGATTATGCTAGAATTATCGCTTCAGTTATTTACTATGCAAAACATAATTTTCTTGAAAATCTTCTTTCAAAAGAAACTTTTGTGAATCATACTTCTTTTTCAAACTAACTCATATAAACATATTCAAAACTCTTTTCATTATACTAAACAAGTACCCCTGAAACTATCTCATCCTACCTGGCGAGATCTAACATCGCATAGGTAAAACTATCTGAATTTCCTCATACCTGGTGAGATCTATATTAGGCAGGTAGAGCTATCTGTACCTGGCGAGATCTAATATCGCGCAGGCCTGCTATTGATGCGTTTGAAACTAGCAAGTATACTAGTCGCACAAGTAATAAAGTGATGAGTAAGATATCGTTCCCACGAGGATTGATTGTAATTAAATTTGTTATTCGAAAGCGAAAACAGAATAAATGGGGGGTTTTGTTGATTGATTAACTAAACTCAATACGAAAGCAAATGAAGAATAATACAATGCAAAGTTAAATTAATTGAGAAATACAATGAAAGAAACCTGGTTAAGGGATCCTTCTCTACCACAAGATATGGATTTGCGAATTAATTGTAGAATTGTCATCCAATTACACCATTGAAATTATCAACCGTAGATAACAACAAGCTCTGTTATCCCAATCTTTCCTTACTTTGTTGTTAAATAAAACAGGCTCTTTATTTAATCTCTATCCATTAAACAACCTAGAACAAGCTCTCTAAATTTAATTCAATGGATGCATTACGATAAGAAAGATAGGTTGATCTAAGCAATAAACACACAAGCTCGGATTATTTAACTTAGGTTGTATTCTCCAATTGCAATCTCTGATCACAATTTTGCTACTAAGGATTAGAAATTCAAGACAATTACGGATCAAGATTTCTAGTCTAGCAATAGACAATATCTAGATTATATTCAGTTGGCCACCCAAATACAATCCAGCAAGCAATCATAAGCATTAGACATGGGAAAATACAAGCAACTTCAATTAGAGAATTGGATAACAACTTCTTGCACAATCAACTTACAAAAACCATATCAGGGGCTTTGAAATCACCCTCAACCAATTCAGATTCAGTTACACATGTTTAAGAACGTGGTAAATACAATACAACATGGAGACATTCCAGAAAATGAAAGGGAAGGGAAAAACTTAGCAAATTTGATGTAATTCTCTTTGGATTGTAGTTCTTCCTCTTTCCAAGCTTCCTTTCTCCTTCAAGAACTCCAAGTGATGAAAGAATTCCAGAGCTGCAGCCTCCACCACGTTCTCCCCTCTTCAAGTTATGAAAATAAAACCCTAAAATGTGTTTAAATACTCTGCTACAGTGACTTGCTACAGTGCCCCGTATTATACATGCTACAGTGACTTGTGGAATTATATTTCTATACATCTCACACTGTTTTGATTACAACTTTTGGTACACTGAATGGATTTATAAACCGTAAATTTCTCCAGAAAATAGACTTCGAGAGCTTTCCAACGGTATATAACATGTCATCGGGTTCATTGTATATCAATACAATTAAATCCGAGAAGATCAATGACTAGCAGAGGTGAAAATGAAGGGTTTTACTCCATTTTTGTGCAAGTTGCTCCAAAACTCCTACAAACATCAAAACCACACAAAAACATAAAAATACCAAGGAATATAGCAAAGAAACATAGACGAATTGATATAAAAGTAATACATAAATAGACACCTATCAAATTCCCCCACACTTAGACTTTGCTAGTCCTCGAGCAACTAAAATGATACGAAACAAAACTAAACCGAAACAGAATCAGAGAAAAATTAAAACACACCAATGCTTCAACTTGCAAATAGGCCTCAAAGATTGTACTTAATTATAACCCAAGGAATACTTCAAAATAATGCACTTGATCAAGAATTTTATCTCAAAAATTAGTTTCGCTTCACTTCAATTCCTCAAGTGTGTGTGTGTAGAGCCATTCTCACCTAATCACTTGTAACCCGGATGAGTTTATGCATAAAAATGAATCATATTTAATATTGAAGATGTGTGTATAAATGAACTCCATAGGCTTGCTTTTCAAGTCACTCTCCACTAATGTAGACATGCACAACACCAAGGATCAAGTAGGACTTTATTAAGCTTGTAACGTTTGGCTTGGGTGAAGGTATGATAAAGGATAATAATTAGGCTCAAATCACCCACAAACACATAAAATCATTCAATATTATGTGGAGCTCAAGCCCATGACATAAAAAATTCATTCTTATTCATCAAATGACTCTCCCAAACTTATTCAGAACACTCGAACTCTTTTTTTTTCTTTTTTTCTTTTTCCTTTTTTCTTTTTTTTAGAAAGCAAAAGAAACGACACCTCCACACTTTGTTGTTTCATTCTTTTTAAGAACGCCCAAGGGTATAGAACTCTTTTTTTTCTTTTTTTTTTTAACTGCAATTCCACTCCCCCACACGTAAACAATACATTGTCCTCAATGTTTAAGTACGTGGAAGATAAGTACAGATTTTTTTCTCTTTTTTTTTTTTACAAACATAATAAAACTCACTTGCATTGCTCATGGCACAATCCAACCTCCTCTAACTTCCCAAAACCAGAACATAGCTCAAATGTAATTGCGAATGATTTACATGCTCATAGGTAAGGGATAAACTGTTTGGAACAAATTCAATTGAGGTTAGGAAATCTTTTAGTGAGTTAACAAAGAAAAAGTTTTACAGAGGCTCAAAGGGGTAACTAGGGATCAATTTTAGTCAAGGTTGGCTATTAAGGCTCAAACGGTCCAAAGATGGCCTAAATCATTTCCCCAATGTTGCACAGTCTAGGATTTCGCCTCGAGTGACCATCAAACAAGTTCTAGAATTCATTGAAATCTGAAGAAACACTTAAATTACATAAACTTTCTCTAAGTAAACAAATAACTCAGTGATAATGGCTCAGTGCTCAATGTTGCGCAAGGAATCAAAAGCAAAGCGAAAACCAATAAACATTTCAAGCACACAGATCCATGCATCATTTATCATTTTCCAAGAGTTATTCTTAATTCAATCATTATCTTGTCATCGACCCACAAAATGCAAGAAAAGAGGTACGTGGCGTTGTTACACCTGAGTCAAGATTGTATATTTCAACAATCCTTAGGACCAGTAGCCCGCAGACTTAAGGTTTCCAGCCTATATACCTTTATTATGAAAGAAACACTTCAAACAACATGAAATAAACAAACTACAGATTTATTTCGAGAGAATGCATTTCAAGGGTAAAGAAACCCCATATTCTGCCATTCTCAGATTTTTCCACAATTGTTTTTTTTTAAATCAAAACTGATAAAGATAAAAACACATAACAACTCTAAATTACGTAAAACTAAACTCACTCATAAAATAACAAAGTTCAACAAGTCAGCAAACAAAAACAAGTTAGTTAGAATGGGTCTACAAAGTTTAGAAGTTAGCCTCCTTATTCAGCCATTATGGATTGAAGAGATCCAGAATGCGTTTCAAGAGAACTTGAACTTTTTAAGCCACCACTCTAAAAACCGAGATTAGAAAATATTACCTGGGACGAAAGAAATAACCTGAAAAAGCTCAAAAGAAACGACATGAAAAATCTCAAATAAACACACTAAAAAGAAAGCAAACAAAAACGAAGCAAACCAGCAAATAGAGATTACAGATGGAGGGTTAAATCCAGTTGACGCCTTTTGTTGCCTTCTCCAAACCAATTTATCCGAGCCATTGTTGGATCAGGTGAATAGACGAATTCTTGTAGTTTGTCAATTAACTCTCCTGCAGTTGAAGCTGTAACCAGCATTTGCCTTGCTGACGGTGAGATGAAATTTTTTTCTACAGCTTGATCAAGAAAGGACAACAAACCATCAAAAAAATTATTAACATTTAACAAACCAATGGGTTTCCGATGGATGTTTAGCTGTGCCCAAGAGGTGATTTGAAATATCTCCTCTAATGTACCATAACCACCCGGCAAAGCTATAAATGCATCGGACTTAACAACCATATGTGCAATACGCTCATGCATACTAGAGACCTGTAACTCTTCCCCGATTGTGTTGCCTACGATATCTCGTACAGCTAATGGTTTAGGGATAATGCCGAGAACTTTGCTCCCTCCTAGGGATGCAGCTGTTGACACACACCCCATTAACCCAAGACTACCCCCTCCATAAATCAAATTAATACCCCTCGCAGCTAATGTCCTACCAAGATCAAGAGCTGCTGTGGTAAACTCTCCATCTTTACCAAATTGCGATCCGCAAAATACGCATATATTGCGGAATCGCCGAATTGGTGTTTTCTCCATTTCTACAAGTGCTCTAATCTTGTGTAAGACACGTTAGATATTATGCTTTTCAATTGCAAGACAGGTTATGAATGACATATGAAAATATGCAGAATGTATATATACACCCATAAAACTCTCAAATTTTGACACATGGGGACATACTTTCGGTGGGGGTTGCTCGATGCAGATTTATCGCCCCAAGATTTGAAAAAATGAGATATGCTTTCGGCGAGGTTTGACAAAACCTACACACTTGTCTCCCACGTGAAGCATGGAAAATGGAGATACACTTTCGGCGGGGGTTGACAAAACCTCCACACTTGTCTCCCACGTGTACTTATGCCATAGGGTAGTCATATGGTTTGTCAAAAAGAAAACTTGAAATTAAAACAAACAAAATCAACAAACAACAATAACACAAAAACAACATTGATAATCAGATCAAACGAAACAAGAAAAAAAATTCGACAACAACAACACACATTCAAATATACAAGTAGTTGTGATTGTGGCTCACATCTTCCTCTGGTTTTACGTCCAGTAACGGCTGAAACGCCTTCTATGAGTCGGGGATTTGCTTCCCATCCAGTTTTCTTATAAACTGGCAAACAGGGTCGTTTTTAGTCAGATTCCCTAGACTATAACACTGCAATTCATCACGAAATTGTGTCCATAGATTAAGCAATTCACGCTGAACAAGTCCACAAGAATGTGACTCAAGAGTTAATAAAACATTATCCAGCGACTCATTACTCAAACCATTCTTAATAAATGAAAGTTTATCTTCTCTATTCCTGGACGCAAAACCTAATGAACGACAAGTCTGGTTACAATTCCATCTAGCACATTTATAACATACTTGTAACCTTTTCGCTCTTCGCCTCTTGGCGTAGTAGCTTTTCCTAGACCAGGCATGTATTTTGCGAGATTAATGTCCGGCTCACCGGACAATCTCACCTTGGCTTCGATAAGCCATCGGATATCAGCAGGCACATTTAGGAGCATCAATGCCCAAAGTCTAGTCATCCGTACTTTATAAATTTTAAACACAGCATTTTGAGGAAGTGAAGGGAAATATTTATGAAGGTTCGACAGAAAGATATCGGCATCCATTGAAGAGGAGAAAAGAAGAGATATTACCGATAATGCGATCGGGTTTGTTTTTCTCCAAGATATGCACGTTTCAAACCTTTGGCGAATGACTTCAACTTCCGTTTGGATGTTTCCACAAGCTGCTGCACAAATGAGCTCAAAGCACAGAGTAATCAAATTAAACAAAAGAAAGGAAAAGAAAAGAGCAAAAACGAAACTAAGACACATAAAAGAGATAACAACACAATAGCAAACAAAAGTCAAAAACAAGTAAAAAATATAAAAACAAATGAGACAGATGGCAAAGAGAGATAAAACCTGATCAATTTGATGGCCTACGAAAGGAATCTCCTTGAGACACAAAAATCGATCATTATTACCTCATTTTATTTTTCTTTTCTTCTTTTTTTTATTTTTTAAAAACATTGGGTTGCCTCCCAATAAGCGCTTGGTTTAACGTCCTCAGCCCGACGTTGGTTCCATCATGGGAGGATCCAATTTCCGTTGTGCTTCTCTAGTGGGCTTGGATCCTTTTTCCAACAAGAATTGGTCCATGCATATGGCTGGGCCTTGGATGTTAGCAATCGTCCACCCAATAGCTATTTTGTGATCTGTAAGTATTTGGACGAGTTTCTCTTCTTGTATTCGTGCAAGGCCCATTTCCATTGTAACTCGCAAAGTATCATTCTCACCCAAGAATCTATGATTCAAATGATCTGGAAGTGACTTAAGCTCCAAGGTATTGGCTTTCATCACAGAAGGAAGAAGTTTCTCATTAGATAAAGGCAATTCAATGTACGAACATCATACCTATTTGTGGTGATAGCTATAGTCTCATCCAAGCTTGTCACAGCTTCCTCCACTTCTTTAGACACTTGTATCAACTTTCTTGGTTCTTTGAAACTTTCTATCCTTATGTGTTCACTAATGGCAACATCCACTCCATTCTTGCGAGTTAACTCAAAACATTGTTGTGGCAAATAATCAATAACATCAACTGCAAAAACAGAATGTAATTCATTAGAGTACCTCATTGCCTCAAAAATATTGAAACGAATCACCTCGCCATCGAATTCCATGGTGAGAGTGCCATCATGAACATCAATCTTAGTTCGAGCAGTTTTCAAGAATGGTCTCCCCAAAAGAATTGGTGTTGGATTAGGAGATATCTCATCCTCCATTTCAAGAACATAGAAGTCTGCTGGGAAAACCAATTGATTCACCCGCACAAGCACATCTTCCACAACTCCCTTGGGATATGCATTAGAACGATCAGCAAGTTGAATGGTAATACCAGTTTCCACAAAAGGTCCAAGATTTAAAGAAGCATAAATAGAATATGGCATGATGTTAATAAATGCTTCTAAATCGAACGTAGCTCTTTCAAACTTAGTTTTACCAATGGTGCATGTAATGGTGAACGTACCTGAATCTTTGTATTTCGGAGAAATTTTTCCTTGTAAAACAGCTGAAACATTTTCCCCCACACTTACTTTCTCATTTCCTTTTAACTTCCTCTTGCTAGTGCATAACTCCTTGAGACATTTTGTATAACAAGGTACTTGCTCGATAGCATCCAGAAGTGGTATATTTACCTCAATTTTGGGAGAAGTTTCCAAGATTTTCTGTTCTTGTTCCTCTTTCTTCGATTTTGCAAATCTACTAGGAAAAAGTGGAGGAGTAACATATGAAGGAATGGGAGTTATCGGATTTACCTGAGAAGTCAGTGTTTTGTTCATGGTGGAAGTGGTGTCATCTCCTTCATCAGTTTGTGATTTTCTTGGCAAGACTCTAATTGCTCTCCACTTCGCGAAGTTATCGCACTAGTAGTCTCGCTTGGATTGATCACCGTTTGAGAAGATAATTTTTCTGAGTCTTGGCCCTCGAATTTGCTCATGCTAGTAGCCAATTGTCCCATTTGATTTGCCAGGTTTTTGGATACTTGCCCCAGTTTCCTGCTGGAATTGCATTGTGTTAGTGGCAAGTGCATTAACAATATCTTCGAGAGACATACCTGAGTTTTGCGAAGCTGGTTGCGGTGCTGGATGTGGCATTAGTGGTGGTTGCATTTGAAATGGTTGCTGCACTCTAGGTTGATTGAAACTTTGTGGCCGATTGGTATCACATTTGGAGTGATTGGTTGATGATTCCAGTAACTGAAATTATGTTGATCTTCCCATCCAGCATTGTAAGTGCTAGAGAAAGGATCATACCATTGCCTCGTTTGTCCGGGAAATCCACCCATGGCATTGGCTTGTTCCATATATTCTTCTTGTAAAGTTGGATACATGTCGATTGGATGCTCCATGGTAGAATATATCCCACATTCATAAGATTTTGCATATCTCCTACAGCCATGTTTTCCACAAGAGAGGTTAGCTCAGAAAGTTGTTGTTCAATGTTCAGAGTGCTTACCTCATTTACTCTCCACGGTACTTGTGGCTCAAATCCGCTACTGAATTGATAGAAGTTTACTGCCATGTTGTCTAAACACAAACAATCAGAAAAGAAAACAAAGAAAATATGAATCAACAATGAAAACAAAATAACAAATTGATTAGAAAATCAATCCCCGACAACGGCGCCAAAAACTTGATGCGTTCGAAACTAGCAAGTATACTAGTCGCACAAGTAATAAAGTGATGAGTAAGATATCGTTCCTACGAGGATTGATTCTAATTAAATTTGTTATTCGAAAGCAAAAACAGAGTAAATGGGGGGTTTTGTTGATTGATTAACTAAGTGAAATAATAATGCAAACGAAGAATAACAAAACAGAAAGTTAATTCGAATGAAAAATCAATAAGAGAAATCTGGTTAAGGGATCATTCTCTACCACAAGATTGGATTTGCGAATTAATCGTAGAATTGTCATCCAATTACAGCATTGAAGTTATCAACCGTAGATACAACAAGCTCTGTTATCCCAATCTTTCCTTACTTTGTTCTTAAATAAAATAGGCTCTTTACTTAATCTCTATCCATTAAACAACCTAGAACAAGCTCTCTAAATTTAATTCAATGGATGCATTATGAAAAGAAAGACAGTTTGATCTAAGCAATAAACACACAAGCTCGGATTATTTAACTTAGGTTATATTCTCCAATTGCAATCTCTGATCACAATTTTGCTACTAAGGATTATAAATTCAAGACAATTACGGATCAAGATTTCTAGTCTAGCAATAGACAATATCCAGATTATATTCAGTTGGCCACCCAAATACAATCCAGCAAGTAATCATAAGCATTAGACATGGGAAAATACAAGCAACTTCAATTAGAGAATTGGATAACAACTTCTTGCACATTCAAATTACAAAAACCATATCAGGGGCTTTGAAATCACCCTCAACCAATTCAGATTCAGTTACACATTTTTAAGAACGTGGTAAAATACAATACAACATGGAGACATTCCAGAAAATGAAAGGGAAGGGAAAAACTTAGCAAAATTGATATAATTCTCTTTGGATTGTAGTTCTTCCTCTTTCCAAGCTTCCTTTCTCCTTCAAGAACTCCAAGAGATTAAAGAATTCCAGAGCTGAAGCCTCCACCACGTTCTCCCCTCTTCAAGTTATGAAAATAAAACCCTAAAATGTGTTTAAATACTCTGCTACAGTGACTTGCTACAGGCCCCGTATTATACATGTTACAGTGACTTGTGGAATTATATTTCTATACATCTCACACTGTTTTGATTACAACTTTTGGTACACTGAATGGATTTATTAACCGTAAATTTCTCCAGAAAATAGACTTCGAGAGCTTTCCAACGGTATATAACATGTCATCGGGTTCATTGTATATCAATACAATTAAATCCGAGAAGATCAATGACTAGCAGAGGTAAAAATGAAGGGTTTTACTCCATTTTTGTACAAGTTGCTCCAAAACTCCTACAAACATCAAAACCACACAAAAACATAAAAATACCAAGGAATATAGTAAAGAAACATAGACGAATTAATATAAAAGTAATACATAAATAGACACCTATGAGCTATCTGGTCATACGCATGCGTAGAGTTGCCCCCAAAGGGCTAAAGCGCCCAGATCACACGGCCCAAAGCCTCTATGTGTATCTGAACGGGCCTCAAAGGCCTCTATCTGTATCATTGTCTAAGTGATCTGACTAATTGTCTGGGTATCTGGGTACTAGCTTAGTATAACATAACTACATTTTCTCATTTTCATCAAAAATTGATGTCATTTAAAAATTGCTTTATATGCTAAAATTTCTCTTTTCAAGCAATTCATCAAAATCTGAAAAGTTTATGCAAGCTAAAACTGAAAATATTTGTACTATTTGAATTAATCCAGGATAATCATTTAAAAGAACATTTCTAATTACTTTAAGAAATCCTTGAGTCAAATGACTATGAAAACTTTAAATATCAATGCTTTTACACCTTTTCTAAATTTATAAAATATTACTTTATGAAAAACTAAAATACACTTCAAATACAAAATCTGATTTTTCTTTCTAAATGGTATAACTTTGTTCAAAACTAATTTTTTTTTTTAAACTAAAATCCATGTCTACAACCATATTGAAAACTAGCTTTGAAATATCTTAATGATTGAAAGCAAGTATAACAAATGGGTCCATCTACCCTCAAGAAATACAAAAGAAACTAACTTGAATTATTCTAAATTCGCTAAAATTCTCGGTAATTCTATAAAATGCTAAATAAACATAACTAAGTAAATACTAAAACATATTTCTAATTATCCAGAAAATAAATCTTCTACTATTTCTAAAACTTTCTAAAATATCTATAAAATAAAATACTTTCTATCTCACTATAAACCATAATTTATTTTTTTACCTCAAAATCTCATATATCATACTTTAACTGAAATCTTTATGACTATTCTAAATTTTTAATAATTCTGCATTCAGGTCCCTGAAAATTTTGGAATAGCTTTCTAAATTTACAATTCAGCCCCTACTGCTGGGTAGTTTTAAAATTTTGCATTGTCACCCCTACAGAATTAAATTCTAATTTCCAAAACTTTTTCTTTTTACTTTGCTATTATTTTGAATATAAAATCACTTATCATTTTGTTAACCAAAATCACCATTTCTTCAACATATGTATTTATTTAAAGAAAATAAACCAATACCTCAATTTTCTATATTAATTCATTTAATTATAAAATATCTCTTTTTTCAATCATAAACAAAAACTTTCTACTTTCCAACAACATATAATATATATATATATTCATTCTACAACTTTTACTTTAAATTTATTTTTCTCTTATACTCAAATTTATCGAAACAACAATTACTATACATTCAAAAACAAATCTACTAGCACCACCATAACCATCTCTTCTATCCAAAATCTAATCCTTTACACACTCTTATTTTCAAAATATATAAATCATCATCATCTATTCTAAAAACCTTTAATATAACTCAATTAATTAAACTAATAACTTGAATCATATGAAAAACGATAAATTTAATACACTTTAATATAATATAAAATTCTCAAAACATAATCCACTCACTAATTTGGTTGCACAATTCGGTTAGCTCGGGTTTGATTTCAAAATCAACATTCTGTCTATCCGACCACATTCTTCAACAAAGAATTAATCCTTATTTGTCCTAACATCATAAAAGAGCTGATCACATCATATTCAATTAGTAATAAATATTTAAAATTCTCAATATCCAACTTCATATCTTAATCCAATCAATCCTAATTAACTCCATTTCTAAACTTCTTAAATAGAGCAGTTCTTGTTATCTGATTTTTAATAAATAATTGACTTGTCCAAATGGTCTAAAATTTTATACAGACCTTCTACACATACATATCTAATAACATATAAAATTTCATAGCATTCCAAGTTCATTAAATGCCTCAAAATCTTCATGTTTCCAGATACAAAAATTCTGTAAATTCATTTTCAGAACTGACTTTTCCATTTTCCAAAATACATGATAATTTGTAATAAATTCATAAAATCACAAAACTCTCCAGATTTAAATTAGACATATACACAAACTCGTATCCCAAATTTCATAATTTTTGAAGACCTTTAGATACCTCAAATCACTTACCCAAAACTGATTTTCTGCAGAAAAACTAAATTTACAGTAGTGAACAGTAAACTAAAAAAATTCATAATAAATTGCATACTCAACATTTTTCAGTGAATCTAACTTTAAACAAATCCTTATAATGTGTATTTTCACATATGTAAATTTCAGAATCAGATTCAAAGCCAATAAATCGTAGAAATTTTCGGAATTACTACTATTCATAGAACCCTAAATTTCCATAATTATCATCAAAACCTAAAATTTCTTAAAACAAATTTTATAAAAATCAAAAAGAGTGTGAAATACCTTCAATAATACTTCCAATTTCATCATTGTTCTTCCTTTTCTCTCTATCTTCTCTTTCTAAAAATTCTAAAACATCCAAATATCTCCTTAAATTTTAATTTTCTTACATAAAATACATAAAAATAACTTAATATTGATAAAATTATAAAAATTATCTGATTTTTTTCTTTTCAAACAGTCCCAAAAATTCTCTCCCCTCTTTTCTCCCTTCACTCTCATCAGTCTTCTTCTCTTTTCCCTCTCTAAATTTTTCTTTTTTTTATTTTATAATTAATTGAATAAAAGAGAAATAGCCTGGCTATTATAAAAATAAAATATGCGCTAGTCTTCCCGTAATTAGCCCAAAGAATGGGCTGTTTCATTCTCAGTTCAAGCTTCCTCAGTGTATTTTACACTCTAAAACAATATAACTCCGGGTGTGGGCTGGGTGCAGGTTTTTTTAACTTCTAGCACAAACGCGCTTGGCCTGCACCTGGAATCTATTGGCTCTACAGTAGCTGCATCCAGACCATAAACTCGGAAAATCTGGGTTTTACCTATCCTGTGGTAGAAATCGAGGGAAATGTCATCCCT
Source organism: Boswellia sacra (assembly GCA_013180625.2). Taxonomy (NCBI): domain Eukaryota; kingdom Viridiplantae; phylum Streptophyta; class Magnoliopsida; order Sapindales; family Burseraceae; genus Boswellia; species Boswellia sacra. The sequence goes on along the minus strand of SNVD02004626.1, from coordinate 33,679 downwards.
AATCATATCAGTGTTTGAAATCTTTTTCGACATTTCCAGTATGAGGAGCTCAGCAAAATGCAGTAAAAGATCAAATTTTGTGGCGGGCCACCACGTGCTGCAGCAGAAATTTTGCAAATCTACGGCATTTTTGTGAACCGCAGTAAAAATGCCCCTTGTTCTAATTGACTTGTCTTTTCTCTCGTGTTTTACGGTTTCCTCCTCCCCTCTCTCTCTCTCTCTGCCTCTCTCTCTCATCTTCTGGTCATGCCCTACTTTCTCCACCTTATCGAAATCGCTAACTGATATCATCAAATCCCTAATTTAATAGTTGATTGAAGTTCCAAAAGCTCCGTGAAGGCGCAAGAGCAAGTAATTGCCGGTACTTTAAAAATCCCTAATTTCATAGTTGATGCCGGTAAGAAAAAGCTCTACGCAGCCAAGGTTTGGGTGAAGCCATGGATGAATTCCGAGGATTTGCAAGAGTTCAAGCACGCTGGTGATTCCCCTTCGCTTACGCTGGTTATAAGAAAGGTGATTTTTTTCCCCTTAATCTTTTAGCTGGTTCTCGTCTCTGTCTCTGTTCTTCTCCCTGTTCTTGTCTCAGTTAATGATTTTCGTGAATTCTAGGGTTAATTTAGAGGAAACACAATTCTTTGTCTGAAACCCTGCAAAACTCTCAAGCAAATCCTGAAATCTCTCAGATCCACAATGAAAATGCCTCCAAAATCCCATCTTTATTACTCTATGAATAGTCAAGAGGAGAGAGAATCAAAGAGAACCTTCAAAGAATGCAGAAAGTTGGCCTTCTTGGTCTCTCGCTCAATCTCAAGTCTTTTGCTTGTAAACGTACACCAATACGTTCTCCCTTCAACTTATCGCGACCCACTTCGGCCCTCTCTTTTGGATCCCTCCATCGCTCTTCTAGGTCAGCTCTCATTGTCTCGATCGTGTAAAGTGCTTAACTTTTGTCGTCCAAGTGTTGATTTAGTTAAAAAGTTCTCACCTTTTGTGGTTGAAGTGTTGAGATGGTTGAAAAGCTTATATCTTTTGCAAGACTATGAAAAGTACAACATTTTTGGAAATAAACTATAGTTCTTGGTTTTCTATTGGGTAATTTTAGCTCAAATTGTTATGTTATGCGAGTCTGGTACTTGAAAATTCTAGGTGGGTTTGTGTTATTTTTTATGAATGTGATTGAGAGTCTAAGAAAGTAAAGAACTTGAAAATGGGGGCTTGAAATTTAATTATTTATTTTAAGCAACTTTAGCTATGAAAGGGATAATTCCAATTTATCTCTGAGTTTAGGTGAAAAAAAAATTTTTAGAAAAGTGTATTATAGTCTATTTTACTGTTTATTAGTGTTAAATTATTATTTAATACATTTTTTATTAAATCTAATATTAGCATTAAGTTATTATTTAATACATTTTTCGTTAAATCTAATAGTTTAATATATTTTTTGTTAAATCTAACGGTGTTACAGTAACCTCAGGAGCAATCTTAGATTTCATAAAATTGAAGTCCTCAATTTTTATTAAGCCTAATCTCAGGAGACAAATTAGAATTATCCCGCTTTTAAAAGTAAGATACTATGCTTTTAGGTCGTATGATGCTTTTAAATTGAATGGTATTTATTTATTTTTTTTCCTGTTTTGTTGTGGCTTCTCTAGACTCCAAAATGTGACACGGGTTAACTACTTGGTAGAGTTGTTGTCAATGAAAGATAAGAGGAAGATAAATAGTAGTTTGAAGGATGCGGATGTTAAGTTAAATGAGGGTTCGAGGCCAGAGGTTTATGCAAAAGAGCATTGAAAGCAGTTGGGTAGCACTGAGAGGAGTCGGACACTTTTTATGGATGGGTATGGGAAAGATGGAAGGCAAATTTATGATCCGTTGCATTGGAAGACTTGCCACCAGTGCAGGTAATGTGTTTTACTCTATTTGTATTCTATTGAAAATGAAACATATTCAAGGATACAGTGATATAAATTTTGTTGAGAATCCACTATTACTAATAAGAAAAATCTTGAAGATTTATGTAAAGATCTATTCACATTTTTAACCATGACATTTGGTGGCCTCCTAGGCTGTTAATATTCGGAAATTATAGCTGTGGTTGCTTTATGAGAAAGACAATTATCAAAGAGGAAGTTAAAGATGGAGGAGGATTGGTTGTTAATTGCCTTCTCTTAGTCTGTTATTATTTCTTTACTGCAATTTACAATCTTTTTTGCTGTAGTGATATAAATAAAGGTTCCAAGTGTTTTACATGTCAAATAATGAGGTCTTTTTGTTTGAGAACCCAAAGGCAGCCTTAACTTTCTGTTTTGGGATTTTAGTAAAGTGAAGAATTTACCAAATGTGATATTCAAAGTTTTGATTTTCTGTTTTTATATATAATGTTACTGTTACTAGGATACTGACAAAAAAGACAGAATAATTTGAAGCTTAATCTCAAGTTTGTGAAAGTTTTACTCTTCAAGTAAAGGCTATTTGGTTGTAGCAGTGTAGCTTTAGTGGAGAATCTTGTAGGACTTTGAATGATGTAAGATTTAACTATGAGCAAAAGCTGCTTTTTGTCTCTCTAGAAATTCCATGTTTGTGTTATTATATTTGGTTGTTATGTTTGCTTCTCCAGTAATTAAACATCTATTTGATTAGTTTTAGGACTTGAATGATGTGAGAATTAACCAAGGTCACAACCAATTTTAATATAGTTGCTAAGGATCACTTTTGATATAGATATATATATGAGACTTCCCTGCTTCCCTGCATCATCAATATCTCTATTTCTGCTCTGGTTGGATCAATTTTAATTTTCCTTTTGTATTTTTTGACTAGTGCATTCACTAGGTATGGAATTTAAAAATTAAAGTTGTAAAAATATATGCATCAATCATCAATTGTCTATTTTTTACACTCAAGACAGCTCTTGATTCTTGAACCTTATAAAATAAAGTCAACAATTAAAAGGAGAGAAGATTGGGTAATTAGATGTAGTTGTATAAATTAACAAGAGCACGACTCTGCTCCCTCTGTTAGATTCGAAATTTAAAAACACGTTTGTTCCTCTCTTATATAGCTTAATTAGTTCCTCTGAAAATCCATATTATATACCTCTCCAGATTAGTAAATATCATGACAATAATTTGATTCATAAGAATCTTTAACCCTATTAAATACTGAAATTAAAGGCATATATCCCAGTTGCCAAATCAAAATAATATTAGCCGGTTATAAAGATAATATGATGAAATTATTAATCTTCATATCAATGTATGAAACTTCTTTGAATTTGTTTGGTTTTTATTTGTCTTGCTTTTCCACAAATCCATATTGATCTGTGTGTACAAATCGTTTCACTTAATTTTTAATAAATTAAACTGTAATTTTTATTCTTGTTTTATAGCTTGTTGTCTCAATACTTTAATGCTTTGGGTGCAATTTCTTTTTTTCTATTTTTTTAATCTTTTTCTGAAAATACCTTTAGATATGGTTAATTTCACATCTCCAATGATGATGGCAACATCAAAAGTAATTAGTTAATTAAACTCATGCACAAAGACTTATTATAAATTAAAGATTAAAAGCTTAAAGGTTGAAGAGGAAATAAAAATCGGTGTGCAAACTACTTAGTATGCAAAGTCCATAAATAATTTAAAATAAAACATTTTTCCTTTGCTATTCCCGAGTATTTCTTAATTAATAGTACTAGACACAAATTTATATATTGATCTGCATACATTGCTTTATTTTGCAATTCATATGTAATGATTTTTGCTTTTTTTTTTTTTTAATTTGCAAAGGATGAGCATGATGCTATCCATTAATGTCAACAACTTTATCACCAACAACTTTATCACCATTAATTGGAGATCTGAAAGTGCACTATAGTTTTAGTAATTATCATCGGTGAGTCACTAACAAATTTGTTGTAATTTAAGTACTTGATATTGACAAGAACATGCCAATTATGCTTTGTGGCTGACTTCATCAAAATTGAAATAAAATAGTAGCAAGGAACAAATATTTTGTAGATGCAGTTGTTTGTCATGCGTTGACTTGCATGAGATTATGCTTTCTTTACTTTTTACCAGTAGAAAAATCAAGATTATTTTACCAAGAAGTCATTTTAGTAATTCCATAATTGATACAGAGGTTGCTAGAGAGTGATTCAGCCCATATTTTGGCCAGTCGTCGTCATGCTGGCTGTAGAATTGATCCCTCAACACAGTTATTTGAAATTTGCAGTTAAATGCTCAGAATTCTAAGTCCAATTATAAAATCAAGTCTATTGAGTCAGCTTTTATTTTACTCTTAAACTTATTTAACTAAAACTTGAAAGTGCATAGTAAGCATAGTAAATTCAATTAAATTTAAAATTAATTAACTAATTAAATGAATTTAATTCCAACTCACTACCTACTTGCCACTACCAAACAAATTCTAAATTAACAGAATTTTTTTTTTTCCTTGTAGATGGTTATTCTAGATACTAAAAATCAATTGGGCAAAAGGAGACGGTTTACATCCTCTGTCTTCATATAAAGTAAGCAAATTGCTTCTATGTTTTCTTACAAATGTTATGTGATTTCATGTCATTATTTATAGCTTAACTAATTTTAGATTGCAATATTTTCTATTTAATTATTCATCTTCCATGACATCTCATGCATATAATTTTAGATTGCAAGATGAGAAAGTGGTTGAAAGTCAGGTTTCATATTGTGTGTGTGTGTATATATATATATATATATTCAATTGTTTGTAACGAAGATGTTTAGTTGTTTGTGTCTCTTTGTTTATTATTTTTAATTCGTTTTCCCATGTTTGTAGTAAATTTTATTGTATACGAATGTTATTATGAATTGACATGAATTATATACATATATTTTTTCCGATGTACTCTTTCTTGCCGAATAGGTTTCGGTTCAAGATGCTTCAAATGCTTACAGAAATCGCGTCACCGCTGATGTCAAGGGAACAACAAATAAAGTCTTGAATTAGAAATCTATGAAGTTATTTATCATTACTTAATAAATAAATTTGGACTAATATACATCTTTGATTTAAACTGTTTTTTATAAACTTAATAAGATAATAATTATTAAGTTTTATTTGTGCAGGGTTTTTTAACAAGAAAATTGGATTGGAAATAAGACTTTTAGATTGATCTTATCATTAGTACTCTTATATAAATGCAAATGTACAACTATGATTTTATTTATGGATTATGTATAATTTATGAATTGCCAAACTGATATCATGTTTCATGTTAGAAATTTGCTTTGTTCCCAGGTTTATATACAATGAATTAATTAAAAAATGGTTAAAAAAAGGTTTTAAAAATGGTTATTTGGAAATCAAAAATGTTGTGTTATGATTTGTTAAACTATTTACTACAGTTTTGAGAATCACCGTAAAAATTGTCTTGAATTTCTTCATCGATTTTTTATCGCGGTTAAGGGACTTTTCACTGTGGGTCGAAAATCGTGGTAAAAGACAAACACATTGTTGGAGAATCTGGTGATGGTTATTTACGGTAGGCCACAAAATTGGCGAAAAGCTCTTTTATAGCCGAGCGAAACCGTTGTAAAAGGTCAAAAGACTTTTTACGTCATTACCCATCACGGTGGGCTGAAACCATTGGCGTAAATGATTTTTTATTGTAGTTTCAATTTATTGTAAAAAGTCTTTTTTTTTTGTAGTGCTATCCTATAAATGCTTGAAATATATTTCGACATTTTTTAGGCCATTAGCTTAAAACAAACGCTTCAAATCATCTGCTACCAATTGTGAATTCACAACTAAATCCAATTAAGGGTAGTTTGAAACACGGGATGGTTGAGAAGGCTTGAGGCTCACCCGTGGAGGGCCAACATTAAGCTTAACAATGGGCTAAGTACTTGCACGGAACTCTCAGTATGTTCACCAGTAAAAGAGAGAGGAGAAATTTGGATGACTTTAGAGCAATTTACAAGAGCGTTGGATTTGATAAACTCTTCAAGTCTTATTCGATAATCTTTAAATGAACAGGTTTTAAATATGTCTCTCAATTTTTATTTTTTATTGATTATTCATCTTTATATTAATTTAGTTTATATATGTTGTTAGGACATTAGTTGACAGTTAGGGTTTTAATTTGGGGCATAAAAAGTTTTAGGTATGTTTTCTTCTTTTTTAGTTTTTTTAAAAAAAAAATTAGTAATATATAATTAATTTTAGGGGTGGGCATAAGTACTTGACCCAATTAGACTCGATCAGGTTAACCCAACTCAATCAATATTGATATCTAAATTGGGTTTACATCAGCTTAAGGAAGGCGAGCCCAATTTCACGCCAACCCAATCAATTCGAAAAAAAACATTAAACCTTTTATACGTGTCAACATTTATTTACTTGATATATATTATTATCCAACACCCTACCTCACCTAATTGCTTCATGTGTATATAAACTTTTGCCCAATTCTCTACAACCCTAGCCACCCTTAACTCTTCTCATCCCTTTCTCATCTTGCTCACATCTCAACACTCAACTTTCTAAACCATTTGACTACATACTATATACATGTCCCAGAGATTAGTTTTCTTTTTTCAACTTCTTTTGTGAAATATTACATCATCTTTTAAGTTAATTAGGTTTCTTTTCTTGTTGAACTCTAATGTCTGAAGTTGAGATTTATTGAAAGTTACTAATAGGCTTTGCTAGTGGTGACTCTCAATGGGTTTTAACTATTATTATTTTAATTAAACTTGCAAGTGCACAAATTTATATAAGTATAGCTTATAAGTATATGAGGTCGAACCCACAAGGATTGTCAAAATATAGGAAACTAATTTTTAAATCTAAATCTATCTTAATTACTAACCTAGTTTAAAAATAATTAACTAACAAATTATGATTAAATTAAATAATTATGCTAACAATTAGCGAAGCAGACAAAACTAAATTAAGTTGAGAAAATCTAATGAATAATAATGACTTAGGCTTTTGAATCCACCAATATTTAAATCCTAATGTCCTAATTATTAATTAATTCCTGAAAAGATTGTGATAGATGTTGAAATCAATCTCACTCACACCTAAAGATTTAACAATTAAAGCCCAATTTTATAAATCCTAAAATTGATTCTTTTTTAGCCAAAAGATTAATTGCTAAGCACTCTAATATCCAAATATTGCAAAACAATAAATCACATAAATTAAAATAAAGCATTGTAACATCCGCGGCTAATTTAATTAAATAACTACTATCTATCAAAATTACAAAATAGAACTAATGACAGATATTTATTCAATTAAATAATTGAACTAAGAATCATAAACATTGAAACCCAAAAATTAGAGAATTAATTATAACAGAAAATTATTCAACAAATATTGGTTTCATCGTAATCTAGTCTATTAATCTAGCAACTCATATTAAAAGTTGGAAAACAGAATAAAGTTGAAGCACACGCCATTAGTTGAATTGCACTGCTCCTAGGCGTAGCCCCTATCCGGTTCATGTCGTAACTCCTCAATTCTCTTTCAAGGCTTTAAATATTGATGCGAGAGAATCCTACTTTAATTAGAAGGCTACTGGGAGCCTGACACCTAATTACTTTGTTGTTGAAATGTTTTTCATCTAGAAACACTTGGGACCCACTGTTTTCTCTCTTCTCAAACAACTTTTAACTATTTTTACAAAGTTCCTTTATTACCCATATGCTATGCTAATATCTTGAATCACCCGGAGAAGGTTGTTTTAGTCTCCGTATAAATTATGGGGTAGTATTGATTTTATAATATTTATATAATTTAAATTTTATAATATAATTTGATAGTTTATACGATAATAATTTATTTAAAAAAATAAATAAATAAATTATATTTTTAATAAAATTATATCATTTAAATTATTAAATTATATTATAAAATTTAAATTATACGAATATTATAAATTATCATAATTGCGAGTCCATCGACGATTCAAGAAATCATCACTTCCTCTTTTGCCTTTTCCTTTCACGTAGAATTCATCTCTCCTATCGGGGTCCTTTACTCTTTCATAAAATTGGATTCTTTTGTTGTTGACTTGGCTCATTGATTCAATAATTTAATAATATTATTTTTGTAGCATAAAAATTGAATCCATGACCTTGACTTATATTCCTTTCAACCCTTCAACTGTATTTAACCTTTCAACCAATAAAATACTAATTAAATAAAATAACGAATAAAATATATTTAAGTGTAATAAAATTAATGTAAATTATGTCCAGCATTAACCCTCCATTTAAAACACATTGAACCTCCATTTTATTGGAAAACCAATCTCTTGCCTATTTTGTTAAACCTGATGCTCTTTCGGGTTGGTGGAGGTTGATCAAACCTACTTGGAGAACGCCCATTCTTAACATTAACTTAAGATGCAAACTTGGGCATTACTCAACCTTAGAGGTAGCCAAGTTCGAGTCCTGATAGAGTAGACTTGGGCTAAAGTATGACATTATTGGGTTAAGCTTTAGGGGCCTGAGTTATTTATAAAATCTAAAATCTAAAAATTAAAATATAGATTTTTTTTTTAAATATAGAGATTTCTTTATTTTGAGTTAATTTATTTTCTTACAATAAAAATAAATGTTAAGAAGTTGATAGTTGAATTGACTATAAACATTTAAAGTTTGATTGAATATGAGCATTAACAATTTCGAAGTTTTGTTTCGTTATTATTTAATGCATATAATAAATATTTAGGAAGTTTTTATTTTTGAAGTTGTGGTTTGAAAATGTAATAGGATGTAAGAAGTTTTAATTAGAGATTTTGAAATAATTTTTTGAATTAGTATTTTTTACCATTTAGGAAGGTATGATTTGTAATTTGATAATGTATTAGGATTTAGAATTATTAATTTGTGATTTGGTAATATATTATGATTCTTAATGAGTAGTTTTATTTTATCCCCACTTTTTAACTTTTTAACACCATTTTTATTTTTTAAAAAACCTTTGGGCTAATATACCTAAAATAAACAAGATTCTCCTCTTTAAAGTATAATATAAGTATAAGATATACATGATCAATTTCGATTTTCAAACTCTCTTCTAATTGTACTTAAAAAAAATTAAACTTTCATCACGAGACATCCAATATTAGATTATGTTTCATGTCATCAACAAATTTAAAGCAGGCAAGCGTCTAAGACTTCTTTTTTCTCAACACGAACTCCCCAAAACCCAATGAGAGATCTCGGTCCTGTGGTGTTGTAAAACAACAACCTTTCAAACTTTTTCTGTCTTCATCAATCATCATCTTTCTTTTCTCCACTAGCATACTGAGAATGTTTCTATGTCTTTGTTGCATTTGTTGGAAAGTGGACATCCACAAATTGCAGGATTGCCCTTATATATGGATGGATAAATGAAGGTTTGGAATTGGATGGTTGATGGTATTTGTCCAAAGAGATTTCGTATGACAGATTCAAGTGAACAAAAAAGGTCGTAGAAGTCGAGCTAGATGAAAGCGTGCCGGATTATTAATCCCTGGAGAGGTCTAGAATTTCAAACCTTTATACGCTCCCAATGCTCTCTGGTATCTTTCCTGTCAAATGGTTTGTAGATAAGTTAAATGTGCCTAGTTTTGAAAGATTTCTTAGACAGACACCTCATCAGATAGGTTATTAATAACAAGATAAAGAGTTGTGTCATGTAAGAATTTACTTCCTTTGATTGCCACAGACGCCAGAAGGAATTAATCCTGAAAAAATTATTAGATGCAACATCCAATAAATATGAAGAGAGGAGAGGCATAACTTAAGGGTATAATTCTCTCGTCCCTTTTTTAGTTGTTTTATTTTAGGGTATAATTGTCACAAAAAAAAAAAATAATGGGAGCTGAAGAGTTATAAAATGGGGCCAAATAGATCTATCCTTTCTTAATTTATTGATATATATATATATATATATATATATATATATTATTCGCTCAAGTATAAGGTGTTTTACTAAATCTAATCTTCAACGCCCAACTCAACCTAGTGGTGTGAAAACTTAGGCCGAGCCCTAGCCCGAGTTTACATCATCATTTCTCAGGCTGGGGGCCAACTCAATTTAGCCTAAGAAATTACTATTCCTAGGCCGAAAAAGGCTCCCAGGATCAAAGTCTTCTTACCTCTGAAAAAATGTCGAGGTGACGCTTCTATATGAAGAATCAAATGTGTTCTATGGTCACCAACATGTCAAAGTTTTGTACCTTGACAATCGTAAGACTCAATATTGGTGGTCATTGGGGGAGAGATGAGGTGTGGTGATAAATGTAAAAGCTCAAATGGAGAATGAATCAGTCAATGCAGTTTTCATTCAAATAAGTTTTCTATTTGAGTTTTATTTGTAACCTTGTTTGGATAAGATTTCCATTCTTTTGGAATGCTGAATGATTTTAGGATTTCATTTTATTCAATTTCCATTTTTTTAGTTTCCTTGTGCTAATATCAAGGCCAGATGTATTGGGGGGCTAGCTGAGGTTGTAGCTTGAGCTGGATTTTTTTAAAAAAATTGAAAGTTTTCACAAAAATACCTTTGGTTAAATAGTTGATATAAAATACATTATATTATTTTAAAACTAATTCTACCAATTTTTGCCCATCTTCAACAAGTTCCAAGCTTCTTAAAATAGCCAAATAACTCTACTTTTCTCTCCTCTTTTCTCTTTCAAATCCCAATCTCCCACTTTATCATTTGGAAATCAAATTAAAGAATTTTGGCATTCAAAAGTCTTCTTGGCTTTTGACTTATGGAAAAAAACTAATATCAGTCAAGGTAAATAGTTCTTTATGTAATTATTTTGAGATCGGGGTTTTATAATCTAAATTTAATTTGAGCTTTAAAACTTAGTTTTAACATGTTATTTAATAGATTTTGAAAAATTAGTTGTGATCTACTATGTTGCATAAGATTTTTAACAAGAATTCTTTTTCAAGTATTAAATTTAAAATTTAATTTTCCCTGCAGATTTGATTTGTAGGTTTTATGAGATGGTTTTAATGCTTTGTTTCTTTATGATTGTCAAGACAATTAAATAATAAATTATAAGTATATTAGGTAAGAAATAATAACCTCGCAATTGATATAATTTAAGTAAGAATGTAATGGGTCATGTGCAAGTCATTAAGTATCATAGTAAAATAAGATTGAATAGCCGCCGTATGCAGGGCTTGCGAGTTAGCAAGTATAATGGTATGCGATCAGGAGGAATTGAAGCAAGTAAAGAGAATACGAAGGTAGAGAGAAAAGGAACACGTGGAGAGGTAAGAGAGAATTATATTAAATCCCTGAGGCATGCGTCTTTTGCAATGGTTAGTGTTTGTTTTTGTACAGCATATAGTACAAAATATCTCTCTCATAAGTTATTAGGATTTGCTCAAGTGCATGAACCAGATTTTGACATGTGACAAAACTTGTTTATTATAAGTGAAAAGAAAATAATGTAAGAAGTGGTAAAAATTTACCGCTATTATGACAAAAACAGTAACTATATATTGAAGTTTAGGAGCATCTTTAATTTATTTTATTTTTAAGAATTTATTTATCAATTGAATATTTATTGTTATACATTTCATATATTAGTAGATTACTTTTTGAATAGGAGTTGGTATTTCGTTGTTTTCATTTTGGACGATTTACATTATAATCCAATACTAATAAATTTACTTTAATTTTCGTTTTAAAATATAACACGTTTTGTGATCATAGTATTATACCTTAATTATTATTGTAGGCTAAGATGTCAACCAATCAATTAAAGAAGACAACAAACTATCTTGCATTTACTACTGAAGGATTTACAAGTTGTATGAGAGTTAACAATAAAAATACCCTTTTTCTGCAACTAAAGGTGGTCATGGCTCATTCCATAATGTTATGCAAAAGTGGAATAGCCTCAAAGACCTATCTAGACCCATTAACAAAGTTATGAATGTACAATCTTCACAACAAATTTTGCAAAACTATTTATAATTGAAAAACACAATAGGGGTTGTTTAGCAACAAAACATGTGCATTTAGAGGTCGTGATGAATCCATTGAATCTACTAATGGTGGTAATTTTATTGAAATTATTAAGCTTTTAGGATCAATAAATATATAAATTGATTAAGTTGTGTTGGAAAATACTTTGAGAAATGTTAAGTATATAGCACTTAGTATTCAAAAAGAGATCTTAAATATTGTTAAAAATAAAGTGGGAAACAAAATCCAAAAAGAATTTTAATTTGACACAGCAAATTTTGTATCTATGACAATGAAGCTTATGATTAAGCTAACGAGGAATAATTGGCTCTTATCTTGAGATATGTTAATGGTAATAGGCTTGTTAAAGTACATATCTTTAAAGTTAAAAGTGTTTATGAACCTAATGCATTAGCTCTTAAAAAAGAGATATGTAATATTCTTGATTAGTTTGATCCTTTGATTGAAAACTTTTGTAGTCAAGGATATGATAGTGCTAGTAGTATGTATGGTGCTTGGATTAAGGGGTTACAGGCTTTATTTTTTAAAGATTGACCAATTGTCTATCATGTCAATTGCTTTGCTTATCAACTATAATTAATTTACATTACATTAGTTGCAATTGCTGAAGAGCTACATGGTGTATGACTCTTCTTTTCCAAATTAGATTTAATTGTTTATTTTGCTAGTGCTTCTTCCAGGTGTGGTTCTGAGATAAAATTTGTTCAAGAAATTAAAATTGAAATTTGATAGCCTACGATGAACTTGAAATTGGAAAAGGAACTAATCAAATTTGTTCTTTATAATTAGTTGGAGATGCTTGTTTGAGCTCTCATCATTTCTTCAATTAGTAAGTTGATTGATATGTTTGGTTCCATGTATTTAGTTCTTGAAAACATGATTAGGAATGGACTCAATGCTAGTATACTGGGGAACTCAAAAGTTCTTATCATCATATGAGTTCATTTAAATATATTTTTATTTTGCTTTAGATGGATAGAGTCATGGAGATTACTAAAATACTTTGTCATTCATTGTAAGTTAAATCTCAACACATCATAACTACTGTGAATTTGGTCTTAAGTACAAAAGGAATTCTTCAAAAATTTCAACTAAATGATTAGTGAAATATTTTTATTGATAGTGTGTATCATTTTGTGAAAGACATGACAAGTATGTACCTAACATGAATGCTTCTTATATGAAAGGTACAAAATGCTCTTCTCAATAGCAAAATGATTTTACAATTAAGTATAACTATCGTTTTGATATATTTAATATTGCAATTGATATTCAGTTGATAAAGTTAAATGGTAGATTCGCTAAGTAGATGATGGAGTTTTTTACTTTAATTTATGCTTTGGATCCAAATAATGCTTGTAAGTCATTTAAATTTGATGATATTTGCAATCTTGTTAAGAAATTTTATCATATAGATTTTAGTTGAATTCAGATTAATGCTTTGAGAAAACTATTAAAACACTTTCAAAATTTGATGTAATCCATGATCCAATACATTTCCTCACTTTCGAAACTTATATATCAACAATTAGTTGAAACAAAATGGTCAAATGAGCTATGAGCGGGGCTTCCATCCCACTTCAAGCGCTTGCAACCTCGACACTACTTTTCTAAGTTCTTTTTGGAAACTTAGAGAGCCTAACAGATTAAGTCACAAAGATAGGATCTAGAGAGATGATAGAGTTGCCACCTGGCTAATTAACCATAGGAAATTATGGATGACTACAACTAATCCCTTGCTTCTAGACCTAACAATCTCCACCACCACCCCCCCGGCCCCCCAAAGTTAGGTTCTGGCAGTTTGCTATGATCCGCAGATAGCCAGAGGAATTCGGCCTCCTCCAGGGTTTATAGAGTTCAAAGTTTTAAGTCACTAATGCTATCCTATCTTGATCCTAAGTTCATTTATGCACATACAACCAAATTTTATCTTTTTATTACATATGAGGTGACAACAGTTTATATACATTCATAAAAGGAGGTAGGAGATTTAATGACACTTTCATCAAACATAGGGGAATGGGAGGAGGATTACAATAATTCAAGTGATAAATGAAAGGAAAGTGATTCTAAGCTAACACTTCAAAACCATAATAAAGGCATTACAATAACAACTCAAATAAAGCATCATTAAACTAAGCAAGATATATTTAACTAAATTTACCTCTAATCATGGCATAATTGACGGTGAATTAGCTACATTAAACATGCATAATTTAACTACCAATTCATAATTAATTAATGAGTAATTGTATAACTAACAACTAATCAACTTCTCTAATCATGCATAATTATCTGCTAATTAATTAAATAGTTAACTGCTAATCATAAACTAAAAATTGTGTAATTAACTACTAATTAACCACATGATTAACTACTAATCATGCATAATTAACTACTAATTAACCACATAATTAACTACATAATTAACAACTAATTAACTAATCTAATCATATGTAATTAACTACTAATTAACTATTAACTAACTACTAAGCATGCATAATTAACCACTCCTAATCTTAATCTAAACATGGTAAAACTACATTAAAACTAAACAAACATGACATATTAAACTTAAGAGGAGGCCTTCAGAAAACTTACCAAATTTTGAATTTAATCAGAAGCTGAATCTTCATTGTGAAGGGTACTCCAGAATAATTAAGGAGCACCCGACACACCAAAGGCATACACAGGACTCTCTTAAAAAAAAAAAAAACTATTGATGACTTCTTCAATAATATTCAAAATTGTTGTTTTTATGTGATTTTTAGGTATTTTGCACCCCAAAAATCGCTTACATTGGAAGGAGAGTTGTTTTTCTTGTATAGGCTCTTTAAGGGTCACTAAATGGCCTAAATTTTTGATGTGGGATTGGAGCAACATGCATTTGCACGTTACAACTACAGGCATATGCCTCCTCATTGCAGGCGTACACTTACCCTAAAAGGACTTCTACAATGTTTGATGACATGGAGCCTTGTCAATGGGCATGAAACCCAAGAACAATAAGCCGTTTATATGCTATAGGCGCACGCCTCTTGGCATTGACTTGAAGCTTGGTCTCTAGGTGTGAAACCCTTAAAAGGTGAGCTGCTTATATGCTACAAGTGGACACCCATAAGCTACAGACATGAATCCTAAGGAATAGACACCAACCTATTTCCTTGAACTCTGACCCTAAATCTAGCCTATTTGGCTTCTTATCCCTATTTTCAGTGTTTTATTAGGTTTTAGTGTCCTTGTAGATAAGAAAAGATCTTTTATTGATATCTATATTTATCCTCGCTAGGCCTCAAAACGATAAGCAAAATTTCAATGCTTACATGAGCTTTTCAACTATAAAACTTGTCAAGACAACACTTCACAAAATGATGGAGGATGAGTTTCTTACTAATTGTCTAGTTGTTTATTGTATAAAAAAAATTACTAATTGCACTGATTCAAATGAGATAATTAATAAATTTTATGCATAGCACATTACTGAGTAAGGTACATATTCAATAGTTCATTATTATGTATTTGCATTACATGTTTATTTTTGGTATATTGTTTTCGTTTTAATTTTGCTTTTATCTATGTATAGAATATGCATTTTAAGGGATAAGGTTTATTATTATCTCTCCTCCAACCCCCTTCTCTTTTTCTAGGTATAAATTTTAATTCTTATTAATAAAAGTCTCTCATACTATCGAGGTTCTCCTAATTAAATTCAGCCCGATCTGGAAAACTTTCTTGGGTCTGGCCTTGTCTAATGGGATCTCTAAATTTGTTGGTTATAAATAGGTTTGTTATTTCTTTAATTCTTTAAGAGCTTATTAATAACTTTTTTTTTTAAAAAAAAAGTCATTTGGGAATTTTTTTGTCATGGATTTAGAAGTTAACGTTTATAGATTTGAGTGTTATTCTAGAATTCTAATTACCTTGTTAAAGCATTATTTAGCATCCATCTTATCTCTGTTGTGTCAACCAAGCAAATGCATGCAAGAACCTAAATACAAAAAGGTAACTTTAGTAAGGAATATTTATTATCTTCACTTTTTGTTAAACTATAGAAAACTCTCTCCTAGCCACTTAACCAACCACTTTTTCATCAAAATCACGTAAATATTCTCTTAGATGGTATATGTCTTAGAGCTTTGTCATCTACACATTTGGCTTAATACATGTGAAAAGCAAATGCTATGAAACATCATCTTTGTTCTTTGCCCTTAGTTTTTTTTTTTTTTTTTGTAGTGAGCAAACAAATGCAGAAAGAATTTGTAGTAAGCCTACTAAGAAGATCGAAGTTGAGGAAGTTTGTTAGACATAGAAACCTGTTGGGTTTTGCAGCGTATAGAAGTTACGAATAATATAACAGAAAACTGTAATGTAAATCAGAACAAGAATTTTACGTGGTTCGATTATAACCAACCTACATCCATGGGCAACAAGAGTTGCAATCCACTATGTTTTATGTGTTTACATTCGACTTAGGACTCTTTACAGTGGTAGACACCCGCTCACTCACTAACCTAATCTATGTAAACTTGATCAACCCGGATCACAACCATAGTCCTTCACACACTCTTCTAACGTTGCTTTTTCTATCACGATTATCTTAACAACACACTGTTAAGAATAACATAACACCTGTAATTGCTACAGACCCGTAACTGGTATAGACACATGTGATTACTCAACTCCCTCAAGCTAACACGACCTATAGCAATTAACCAACAAGACATAAGAAACAAATAAAAAACACACTCAAACTTGCTCTTGATTGCTCTCTCTCAATTTGCATTGAATGCCTTGAATGTCTTGAATCTCAACTCACACAACACACCATATAATCAGCATACCCATTATGTAGAAATAACTTTGTATATATAGTGGTATGCCTGGACGAAATATCCTAGAAATCCTGTAAAAAATCTAATCAAAATCATATTAGGATTAGGAGAAATAAAATAGGAAGATATATAATTAAACTCCTAAAGGAATTAGGACAAATAAATATTCTCCTATTCTAATTAGGATACAAGATACTATATTCTAATCTAAAGAGATAATTAATGCAAATATAAACTTCCTATTTCAACTAGGATACCAAATCCAAACTTATTCCTATTCAACTAGGATTCCAAATCCAAACTTATCCTAGTTTAATTAAAATTCTCCTAATACAAAACATATATATAAAATAAATGTGATTAAAAAAATATCTATATTTAATGTTTTTATCACACGATGACAAATCACTCATATGCAATGCACATGCCACGTCTAGAACCAACAATTTTCCCCTTTGGCATCTTGTTATGAAAGCATCTAAATGTTAAAAAAAATGCATGAGTACATGTAATGCAACTAAAATGAAACATTTAAACAAAGACTATAATGACAACCTATGAAAAACAAAGAAACTACAATGACAACCTATGAAAAACAAAGAAACTACAATGACAACCTATAAAAAAACAAAGAAACAACCAAATAACACCAAAAACATCCATACTTCTCCCCCTTGTTTTCTGAACAAGTGCCAAAGTATAAAAGAAAAATTAAAATAATGATAAACATAACTCCCCCTGACTGAATGTTCAACTCTTTAAATTGTGCATAAAAGTGAAAAAAAATTTTAAAAACCAAGAAACTAATTAAATCAAGTACTCCTACAACTGAACAAACTCCCCCTTAAATCAATTTCGCTGACCTGGAACATTTTGACACGTCAGAATACACTTAAGAGGA
Organism: Boswellia sacra; assembly: GCA_013180625.2. NCBI lineage: Eukaryota > Viridiplantae > Streptophyta > Magnoliopsida > Sapindales > Burseraceae > Boswellia > Boswellia sacra. Next base: position 15,952 of record SNVD02004626.1, on the reverse strand, counting down.
TCAAACTGAGTCAGACAGATAGCACTGAACGTAAGTTATAAAAACCATAACTGAAAACAGTCGAAATTTACTTAACAGAAATATCTGGACATCATATAATCTTTTATAACCAAGCATGTATCCAAGCTGTGGATAAACCTCAAACGTAAATATTATTTTATCACTTAATCCAATTGAGTGATCAACTTGAACATGCTTCTTACACACACTTTTAATCTCAATTTGAATTTTCTGAATGAATACAGTAGCTTTCACACATGTATAAAGGTAGTCCTTTTCCATTTGATTGGGTGACCTCAAAATATTTCCAAGATACATTGAAGTTACTCTCAATGGATGGCTTTCACACATCATATAGTGGTAGCCCTCTCTGTATTTGACATGAAATTAACAGCAAAATTATACCAATAAAACAGCTCAAGCATGCTTTAATTATAAATAGACTAATGGTGCTACAGATATAAACAACATAACTGAACACTGTTATAATTCAAGTAACTGCCAAGTGCCAATGTTCTTTCTCAGTTTTTCAAATCTCAGTGCACCTTAGTGCTTTATATGAATAGGTCAACTAGATGATTCTCAGATGAAACATGCTCAGTGTAGATAATCTTTGATTCACTAAGTTTCTAAACAACACAATTTGCCATCACTTGTGTGATTGAAAATTTTCGAACACTTTTTATTTCCTATCACATGTTTAGAACAAGCACAATCATCATTTGAAGAAACATTAAGTGCAGCAACTTTACAATGAGTTTCATGTTTCTTAACCCAAACCTATCGTGTCTTATGTAACTGTCTAAACTGACTTGCCTTTTTCTTTAATAAATTTTGTAATTTATAGCACCTAGGTCTAATGTGACCTTTGACACCACCAAAATAGCAAGTAGGAACAAATTTTCTTACATTTTCTGGATTTGAAATGAAAGAACTCATTGGGGAAGCAAAATCAGTCATATTTTAAAGCTTGAGTTAGAAGTGTTACCGGAATTTGAAGCTTTAACAAACACTATCTTTGATGTTGAAGCACCATTCGTTTCATCATACCCCAACCCATGTTTGATGGAGTTATCATGATCTAAACTCAGAATTTGATCAAGCTTTACTGAGTCTATCTAAGTTAATTAACGCACTTGTTTGCCTTATCTAATTCTACAGTAATTTTCTGGATACATACTGTCTTGTTTGTCACAACAGCTTCCAGTTTTATGATTTTTTCATATGCAGATGCTATTTCACTCTTGAGCACTTCTTGTTCATTTTGAAAAATTTTGATCTGTACTTTTTGCTTCTCCCACATCTCATAAAGTGATTATACGCCTCTTGAAGTTCTCCATAAAATTCAGTATCCTTCTCAGCATTGACTCCTCAATGTCTGATCTGTTATGTTATGTTATGTTAGACACAACAGCTTCAGTTATGTCAGATGTAACTGTTTGCTTTTTGTCTAAAATAGTCCCTTTGAATGCTAAATAATTGTTAAAGCTGTATTCATCTGATTCTGAGTCATCATCACTCCATGTTGCACACAAACTCCTTTCTTCTTATAATTAGGACACTCAGTTTGAATATGCCCAAATTCCTTGCATTCATAACATTGAATACCTTTTCTCTCAAGCTTCTCTTGATTTTTCTTTGCAGGCTCTTTATGAAACTTTTTAGCATCAAAGATCTCTGAATTTTTCTTCTTGAGATTTTTCTTCATATATTTGACAAAATTCTTTGTCAAATGAGCAAGTTCATCATCGGAATCATCAAGATTTCTGTCATCTTTTTCTCCTTTTTCTAAAGAAGTGACAAAGGCAACACTCTTTTCCCTCCTTCTTGCCTTTAAACCCATCTCATATGCTTGAAGAGACCCAATTAATTCATCAACTCGCAACAATTTCACATTATTGCTTTCTTCGATAGCTGTAACCTTAGGCTGAAATTTTTCTGGTAAATATCTAAGCATCTTACCAACAATTTTAGCCTCAGTATATTCCTCACCAAGCATATAAGCAGAGTTAGTAATTTCACAAAGTTTAGTATGAAATTTACTAACGGTTTCTTCTTCATGCATAGCTAAGTTTTCAAATTTAGAAGTCAAAGTAAGCAACTTAGATTCTTTAACCCTTTGAGTACCTTCATTCTTTACCTCAAGGATATCCCAAGCTTCTTTTGCAACTATGCACTTTGAAATTAATCCGAACTGTTGAAGGCTGACAGCATTAAAAATAGCATTGATACCGTTGGAATTCCATCCAACTAATCGGTATTCAGCTTCACTCTACTCATTCTATGGTTTCTCAATCTGCTGCCCCGCGTAATTGGCTTTTGTCGGGGGTGTCCAGCCATAAACAATGCTTGTCCACACTCTTTCATCAATTGATTTGATGAAAGCCCTCATCTTGGCTTTCCAATAAGAATAGTTTGCATCTTCAAGCAACGGTGGTTGAGTGACCGGTCCTCCTGCCCCAAATCGTTCCATACCTACCAAAAAATATTTGATCTACACTAGTATGTCAGTGTACCCGCTCTGATACCAATTGTTGAGTTTTGCAGATTATGGAAGTTACGAATAATATAATAGAAAACTGTAATGTAAATCGGAACAGGAATTTTACGTGGTTCGGTTATAACCAACCTACATCCACGGGCAATAAGAGTTGCAATCCACTATGTTGTATGTGTTTACACTCGACTGAAGACCTTTATAGTGGTAGACACCCGCTCACTCACTAACCTAATCTATGTAAACTTGATCAACCCCGATCACAACCATAGTCCTTCACATACTCTTCTGACGTTGCTTTTTCTGTCACGATTATCTTAACAACACGCTGTTAAGAATATCATAACACCCGTAACTGCTACAGACCCGTAACTGGTATAGACACATGTGATTACTTAACTTTCTCAAGCTCACACGACCTATAACAATTAACCAAAGCCTAAAGCTTTATACAAGACATAAGAAACAAATAAAAAACGCACTCAAACTTGCTCTTGATTGCTCTCTCTCAATTTGCATTGAATGCCTTGAATGTCTTGAATCTCAACTCACACAACACACCACATAATCAACATACCCCGTTATGTAGAAATAACTTTGTATATATAGTGGTATGCCTGGATGAAATCTCCTAGAAATCCTATAAAAATTCTAATAAAAATCATATTAGGATTAGGAGAAATAAAATAGGAAGATATATAATTAAACTCTTAAAGGAATTAGGACAAATAAATATTCTCATATTCTAATTAGGATACAAGATACTATATCCTAATCTAAACAGATAATTAATGCAAATATAAACTTCCTATTTCAACTAGGATACCAAATCCAAACTTATTCCTATTCAACTAGGATTCCAAATCCAAACTTATCCTAGTTTAATTAAAATTCTCCTAATACAAAACATATATATAAAATAAATGTGATTAGGAAAATATCCATATTTAATGTTTTTATCACATGATGACAAATCACTCATATGCAATGCACATGCCACGTCTACAACCAACAAAGTCCATTTTCATCTAACAATAAAGTGGCTTTTTACTGTAAAAGGAGAAGAAATTCCAAACGGTTGAATCTCTGAAGGCCTCCTACAAATGTCACTAATAAGAGAAGAATTACTTTATGGTTTAATAATTATCTTACGACAATCAAACTGTTATTAACGATGTTGTCAAATGCATAACATCATTACTCATTACTAAAACTGTTTACTATTCAGTTGTTGGCATATTCCTTTTTCTTAAAAAAAAATAATAACAATAACTCAATTTGATTTTAATATATTTCATGTAGATGCCTTTTTTTATACACATGGTAGATTCATGTGGTAGACAAATATGTGCAGAACAGGAAAATAGTCAAAGATTAGCCGGTGGAGGTGTCAGGTAAGAGTCTCCAATGCTCAAGTTAGTGACAAAGGTAAAATAGATCTAATTTAGCAAGTTCTCAATGATCTTACCTTTGTCCCAGCACCTAAATATAGGAGTCTTTGTCTTTGTAATTCTTGTTCACCAAGAATTCAAACATAGGATATAGTTTGATTTTGGATTTAATTTCTATTTAGATATGTTGCTGATCTAGAGATTTTAATTTCTTAATCTCATCCCAATTTGAAGTTTTATTTGATTATGTTCTCATCGATCCTAATTCAAGTTCTCAGTTCAAAATGTAATAAATACCTCATAATTTATGTAATCTTGAGTATTCTGTAGTAGCTAGGTAACGTGACACCTTATAATGAATTGATCTGACCTCAACTACTTTGAACCTCAAAAAAATTCTACTTAGTAGCTTTATATAAATTCCACTCAGTAGCTTTATGGCACTCCAAAGTTCAGACTGATTTTTACACTCTATATAAGTCCTTAGGCTTTTAGATTTCAAAGGAATCTATAAAGCTTTAAAACTTTTGTTCTGTAAATAAATTTGGAATGCAATACTATCATTAGTATCGAGTATCCAAAAATTTAGGCTCGGGAGCTTGTACTCGGTACTTCTTGTTTTCTTGAACGCTAAATTGGAATTTTTAATTTGATATTTTGGCTTTTCGATCACGAACTACTCTAGAACTTTGAACTCGATTTTTCATTAGTTCAACACTTTTTATTCTAACTTGATAAAATTCACCCCACATTGCTTTGAGTTTGTGCTCCACACTCTTGGCCACATGCTTGACATATTTTTCTCAGTAGGTTGCATTGCATAAATAATCCATATGAATGAATTCAAGATTCTAAATTTCCAATATATTCCACTCGAGAATATATACTTTTTTAAACTCAGAAACTTTATCCTTTGCTTTGAGTTTGTACCTCTTCATTAGTATTTTTTACTTTTAAAATTTCTCTTTCAATTGCATTTAGAATCTCACAAATGCCATACATTAAGATAATTTTTTATTGTTGTGGTCCTTTGAATCTTTGCTGTGCTCCTTTGAATCTTGAGAAATAATATAGATTACTTGACTAAATATTATAAATCTGACTATTATTTTCTAGTCCTAGTGTTTCAGATTTCCATTTTTGTTGATGTCGTATGTTGCATGGCTCCTGCTTGATTATTTATTTTAAGGTTGAGACTAGAAAAGCCCTATTTTTGAAGCTATGAAACCTTTAGGCATTGAATGTTCCATAGACATTTTGTTTGAGGAGGACTTTGTTGCTTTAAAGCCGAATATTATTGGTGCTACAGGTGTACCCACTATCAATTCCAAATCTTGTAACTCACTCAAAAGAAGCTCTAAGCCAGATCCATAGAGGCCATAGACAAAATGTGACCAGAGGGCTTTCATTCGACTCAAAGTGATTGAGACCACGACATTGCGTCAAAACCTTTTTCAAGACTTAAGGGAACATGAACTAACCTAAGAGGCTAATCCGAAGATGATGACAGAGCCACCGCCCAAGTTTCTCTTGGGACAAACTGGATGATAATAATCCAATCACTTACTTAAGGATCGAAACTACCCTTATCTCTTCAAAGACGGGTTCCAGAATTTAGATACAAGCCTTCAGCTTGTCCAGACAAGATGCCTAGCCTCCACTAGGTTATACCATATTAGAATGTCTTGTTTGTTTTTTATAGTCCAATTAGGTTGGTTCATTTTAGTCATGCTCTTGTCAATTTTATCTTGTTTTTTCATGTAGGTGATACAAATCAAAACAGTTATATTCTGTTGGAATATTTATAATAAATTTAAATAATATAATCAAACGATAATATATTAAAAAAATAATAAAATATAAATGAGGTTAACATAATAACATATTAAATAAATAGAACAAGTAAAGAGATAGAGTAAGAAATATGTGGCTTGAGCACTTGGGAGGCATGTCAAAGGCATTTTCCTAAAGCCAAAGAGTCCTTCTCTCGTGCGGGTCATATTGGTACTCAAAGGCTCCAAGATACAACCCAATGCTCACATCTTATCTTCTCGATGAGCACGATCATCGGAAGAAAATAACCTGTCTTCATATGTCACGGTTGCTCAAAACATAGAAAATAATAAAAGAATATTCACCTTCTAATGTTAGAACCATGAGATTTCTTTGTATAGTAATCTCGTAGCTTAGGTAACTTACAAATTAATTCTTGTAACTCCCAAGTCATAAGTTCTCAATAAAAACATGAACATTACAAATAATAAGTGTCGTAACTCATGTTTTTATTATACTTGTAACGTATGAAATTAATCTCAAAATAAATTTTGTAACTTATGATGTAAATGTTTGTTTTAAACCTTTTATCTCCAACAGTCCCCCACAAAAAGTTTAAAACTTTAAAGCTTTATAAAATAAAATATCAAGATAAAAATACTCATAAAATAAAAATTATATATAAAGAGCAACCTTTTATTATGTAATGAGTATAGGTACCTTTCGGGTTTGAACCTACACTTAGTGTTGATAGTATCCATTTGAGAAACCTGAGTGAACAAAGTCTTGAACTCGATTTCTTGACCAAACTTCAAACTATCACACACATAATATCGACGAAGACATGGTTTTGGCAGGTTAGCGCTATTAATGGCCATGCGCTCAATCTTGATTCTTATGAGAGTTTTAGAGAACAACCCAATTCTCACAGTCGCGGCTCTCACGACGCTCTCACTTAGGTGAGTCCTCAAAAGGTATATGTGACTGATGCGTTCGAAACTAGCAAGTATACTAGTCGCACAAGTAATAAAGTGATAAGTAGATATCGTTCCCACGAGGATTGATTCTAATTGAATTTGTTATTTTCCAGCAATAATAAACTAAACAGGGGGGGTTTTGTTGATTGATTAACTAAACTTAATACGAAAGCAAATGAAGAATAACACAAAGCAAAGTTAAATGGAGTGAAAAATCAATAAGAGACACTTGGTTAAGAGTTCATTCTCTGCCACAAGATATGAATTTGTGAATTAACATAGAATTATAATCCAATTATAGCATTGAAGTTATCAACCGTAGATAACAACAAGCTCTGTTATCCCAATCTTTCCTTATTTTGTTGTTAAATAAAACAAGCTCTTTATTTAATCTCTATCCATTAAACAACCTAGAACAAGCTCTCTGAGTTTAATTCAATGGAAGCATTACGATGAGAAAGATAGGTTGATCTAAGCAATAATCACACAAGTTCGGATTATTTAACCTAGGTTGTATTTTCCAATTGCAATCTCTGATCACAATTTTGCTACTAATGATTGGAAATTCATGACAATTACGGATCAAGATTTCTAATCTAGCAATAGACAACAACAGATTATATTCAGTTGGCCATTCCAAATACAATCAGTAAGCAATCATAAGCATTAGATATGGGAAAATACAAGCAACTTCAATTAGAGAATTGGATAACAATTTCTTACACAATCAACTCACAAAATCCATATCAAGGGCTTTGAAATCACCCTCAACCAATTCAGATTTAGTTACACATATTCAATCAGAATAACAAATACAATACAGAGAAATTCCAGAATTGAAAAGGAATGAAAGAACTTAGCAAATTCTTTGAAAATCTTCTTTGTAGATGAATCTTCTTGGAATTGTAGTTCCTCCTCTTTCAAAATCTTCTTTCTCCTTCAAGAACTTCAAGGGATGAGAGAATTAGAGAGCTGCAGCCTCCACCACGTTCTCCCCTCTTCAAGTTATGAAAATAAAACCCTAAAATGTGTTTATATACTCTGCTACAGTAACTTGCTACAGTTCCCCGTATTTAATAACATGCTACAGTGATATATGGAATTACAAATATACACTTCTCATACCATTTTTATCACAACTTTCGGTACACTATATAAATTCGTGAACCATAAATTTCTCCAAAAAATAAACTTCGAGAGCTTTTCAATGGTATATAGCATGTTATCCGGTTAATTGTATATCGATATAATCAACTCCGAGAAATTGGTTGATTAGTAGAGGTGAAAATGAAGGGTTTTACTTCATTTTTGTGCAAGTTGCTCCAAAACTCCTACAAACATCAAAACCACACAAAAACATAAAAATACCAAGGAATATAGCAAAGAAACATGGACGAATTGATATAAAAGTAATACATAAATAGACACCTATCAAATTCCCCCACACTTAGACTTTGCTAGTCCTCGAGCAACTACAATGATATGAAAACAAAACTAAACCGAAACAGAATCAAAGAAAAAATTAAAACACACAAATGCTTCAACTTGCAAATAGGCCTCAAAGATTGTACTTAATTATAACCCAAGGAAAACTTCAAAATAATGCACTTGATCAAGAATTATCATTCAAAGATTAGTTTCGCTTCACTTTCAATTCCTCAAGTGTGTGTGTGTAGAGCCATTCTCACCTAATCACTTGTAACCCGGATGAGTTTATGCATAAAAATGAATCATATTTAATATTGAAGATGTGTGTATAAATGAACTCCATAGGCCTGCTTTTCAAGTCACTCTCCACTAATGTGGACATGCACAACACCAAGGATCAAGTAGGACTTTATTAAGCTTGTAACGTTTGGCTTGGGTGAAGGTATGATAAAGGATAATAATTTGGCTTAAATCACCCAGAAACACATAAATCATTCAAGACTATGTAGAGCTCAACCCTATAACACAACTTCATTTCAATTCACCAGGTTACTCCCCCAAACTTATTTAGAACACTCAATCTTTTTTTTTTTTTTTGCCGAAAACAAAAGAAAACTACACCCCCACACTTTGTTGTTTCATTCTTTTTAAGAACACCCAAGGGTATAGATATCTTTTTCTTCTTCTTCTTTTTTTTTAACTGCAATTCCCCTCCCTCACACTTAAACAACACATTGTCCTCAATGTTTAAGTACGTGGAAGATAAGTACATATTGTTTTTTCTCTCTCTCTCTTTCTTTTTTTTACAAACATAATAAAACTCACTTGCATTGCTTATGGCACAATCCAACCTCTTCTAACTTCCCAAAACCAGAACATAGCTCAGAATTTAATTGTGAATGATCTACATTTTTTTTTGGAAAAATTACTATTCACATAAAAAGAAAATTGATTGTACAAAATACGAGGGGCATACCCCAAGAAGAGTACTTAGTACTCACAAGTCCAAAAGGAAGAAAAACGAAGCCTAAAGGCCTCAAACAAAAAGCGAGATATGGATCCAAAAGGCCCAAACAAAAAAGAAAAGGTGCGTAGGCCCAATAACGACCGCAACAAAGCTAACATTCCCAAGACAATGCAACAAAAGGGCGCATGTGCCCAATTAAACAAAACAAAACTCAAAAAACCAACTAATAACGAAGGCCCCATATAGCACGAAGCTGAGCAGTGATCACATACTTGGCCTCAATGGTAAGAAGCCGAGAGCGGACCAATGCAAAAATCTCATCAATCACCTGACGACGAGTCCGATGTCGCTGCTGATATACACGATCATTCCTCTCATACCTTAGAAAATAAACTGTAGCAGAGAAAACCAAACGTGCAAGGATATGCCCAAAATTCTTCCTGCCTTGAAGATGAAGAGAAGCCCAATGAAGTAGAGAGAGCCAACCAGAAGATGGCCAAACAATAAGAGTCTTAGCTGAAATCTCCCCCCATACAGAAGACGAGAAAGGACAGCTGAAGAAAAGATGCTCGTGCGTCTCATTTGCTGAAGCACAGAGAACACAGCCTGAAAAAGATAACATGCCATGACTTCGTAGTCGATCCATAGTACGAAGACGGCCCAATGAGGCAAGCCAAAGTATAAAGGAGTGAATGATCTACATGCTCATAGGTAAAGGATAAACTGTTTGGAACAAATTCATTTTAGGTTAGGAAATCTTTTAGTGAGTTAACAAAGAAAAAGGCTTACAGAGACTCAAAGGGGTAACTAGGGATCAATTTCTGTCAAGGTTGGCTATTAAGGCTCAAACGGTCCAAAGATGGCCTAAATCATTTCCCCAATGTTGCACAGTCTAGGATTTCGCCTCGAGTGACCATCAAACAAGTTCTAGAATTCATTGAAATCTGAAGAAACATTTAAATTGCATAAACTTTCTCTAAGTGAACAAATAACTCAGTGATAATAGCTCAGTGCTCAATGTTGCGCAAGAAATCAAAAGCAAAGCGAAAACCAATAAACATTTCAAGCACACAGATCCATGCATCATTTATCATTTTCCAAGAGTTATTCTTAATTCAATCATTATCTTATCATCGACCCACAAAATGCAAGAAAAGAGGTACGTGGCGTTGTTACACCTGAGTCAAGATTGTATATTTCAACAATCCTTAGGACCAGTAGCCCGCAGACTTAAGGTTTCCAAGCCTATATACCTTTATTATGAAAGAACAAAACAAGAAACAAGAAACAAGACACTTCAAACAACATGAAATAAACAAACTACAGATTTATTTAGAGAGAATGCGTTTCAAGAGTTAAGGAAACCCCATATTCTGCCATTCTCAGGTTTTTCCACAATATTTTTTTTTTCGAATCGAAACTGATAAAGACAAAAACACACAACAACTCTAAATTACACAAACTAAACTTACTCATAAAATAACAAAGTCCAACAAGCCAGCAAACAAAAACAAGTCAGTTAGAATGGGTCTAAAAAGTTTAGAAGTTAGCCTCCTTATTCAGCCATTATGGATTGAAGAGATCCAGAATGCGTTTCAAGAGGAATTGAACTTTTAAGCCACCACTCTAAAAGCCATGATTAGAAAATATTACCTGGGGCGAAAGAAATAACCTGAAAAAAACTCAAAAGAAATGACATGAAAAATCTCAAATAAACACACTAAAAAGAAAGTAAACAAAAACGAAGCAAACCAATAGATAGAGATTACAGATGGAGCGTTAAATCCAGTCTACGCCTTTTATTGCCTTCTCCAAACCAATCTATCCGAGCGTTGTTGGATCAGGCGAACAGACGAATTCTTGTAGTTTTGTCAATTAACTCCCCTGCAGTTGAAGCTGTAACCAGGATTTGCCTCGCCGACTGTGAGATGAAGTTTTTTTCTACTGCTTGATCAAGAAAAGACAACAAACCATCAAAAAAATTATTGACATTTAACAAACCAATGGGTTTCCGATGGATGTTTAGCTGTGCCCAAGAGGTGATTTGAAATATCTCCTCTAATGTACCATAACCACCGGGCAAAGCTATAAATGCATCAGATTTAATGACCATATGTGCAATACGCTCATGCAGCGACTCATTACTCAGACCATTCTTAATAAACGAGAGTTTATCTTCTCTATTCCTGGACACAAAACCTAATGAACGACAAGTCTGGTTACAATTCCATCTAGCACATTTATAACATACTTGTAACCTTTTCGCTCTTCGCCTCTTGGCGTAGTAGCTCTTTCCTAGACCAGGCATGTATTTTGCGAGATTAATGTCCGGCTCACCGGACAATCTCACCTTGGCTTCGATAAGCCATCGGATATCAGCAGGCACATTTAGGAGCATCAATGCCCAAAGTCTAGTCATCCGTACTTTATAAATTTTAAACACAGCATTTTGAGGAAGTGAAGGGAAATATTTACGAAGGTTCGATAGAAAGATATCAGCATCCATTGAAGAGAAGAAAAGGAGAGATATTACCGATAATGCGATTGAGTTTGTTCTTCTCCCAGATATGCACGTTTCAAACCTTCGGACAATGGCTTCAACTCCCGTTTGAATGTTTCCTCGAGCTGTTGCACAACTGAACTCGAAGCACGGAATAATCAAATTAAACACAAGAAAAGAAAAGAAAAGAAAAGAAAATAGAGACACATAAAAGAAATAAAAACACAAGAGCAAACGAAAGTAAAAAACAAACAACAAAGCAAATGAGACAGATGGCAAAGAGAGATAAAACCTGATCAATTATAATGGCCCATGAGAGGAATCTCCTCGAAACACAAAAACTGATTGTTACTACCTTCTTTTCTTTGTCTCTTTTTATTTATGTTTCAAAAACATTGGGTTGCCTCCCAATAAGCGCTTGGTTTAACGTCCTCAGCCTGACGTTACTTGCCATCACCCATCAAGATAAGCTGGCTCGTAGAAAGGTATTTCCTCGATGTCCTGCATCACTGAATTCTCATAGTAAGGCTTGAACCTGTGCCCATTCACCTTGAACACTTTGTCCGTTTTTAAGCTCTTGATTTCCACTGCACCATGAGGAAAAACATTAGTAATAACAAAAGGTCCAACCCATCGAGATCGTAACTTACCTGGAAATAACTTGAGGCGAGAATGAAATAAAAGAACTTTCTGTCCCACTTCAAAATTCTTCCTGGAGATCATTTTATCATGAAATGCCTTAGTTTTCTCCTTGTAAATTCTGGAATTCTCATAGGCATCATTTCTAAGTTCTTCCAATTTTTGCAGTCGAAGCTTCCTTTGTTCTCCAGCAGCGTCCATCTCTATGTTAGCTTTACTGCCCACCATGCTTTGTGTTCGAGCTCTACTGGAAGGTGACATGGCTTACCATAGACTAACCTATATGGAGACATACCAATAGGTGTCTTGTAAGCAGTTCGGTATGCCCAAAGTGTATCATTCAATCGTAGGCTCCAATCTTTTCGGTTGGGATTCACTGTCTTCTCGAGAATGGACTTGACTTCTCGATTTGAAACTTCGACTTGACCACTAGTTTGTGGATGATATGCAGTAGACACCTTGTGAGTGATGTTGTATTTCTTGAGTAAGGCTTCAAATGATCGGTTGCAGAAGTGTGTCCCTCTGTCGCTAATCATGGCTCTTGGTGTTCCAAATCTCGCAAAAATGTTAGATTTCACAAAATCTACAACAACTTTAGAATCATTAGTTCTCGTAGCTTTTGCTTCCACCCATTTAGAAACATAATCCACAGCAAGTATAATGTAAACATTACCAAATGATGAAGGAAAAGGACCCATGAAATCAATACCCCACACATCAAAAATCTCGACAATAAGTATAGGGGTTTGTGGCATTTGATTTTTGGCACTTAAATTACCTGTCCTTTGACAACGGTCACAAGCTTTGCAGAAGAGATATGCATCTTTGAACAATGATGGCCAGTAGAATCCACAATCAAGAACTTTGAGGGCTGTTCTTTTTGGTCTGAAGTGACCTCCACATGCATAAGAATGACAGAAGGTTAAAATTGAATTAAATTCAGATTCAGAAACGCACCTTCTTATCACTTGGTCAGAACAATGCTTCCATAAGTGCGGATCATCCCATATGTAATACTTGGCAATGTTCTTGATCTTGTCTCTTTGAGCTCGAGTCAAGTCATGTGGTAGCTTCTTGGTAACTAAGTAGTTGACAATATCTGCATACCAAGGGGCTACTACATTTAGAGACAACAATTGTTCATTCGGAAAACTTTCTTGTAATGGCAGTGCATTCTTATCATGGACAATGCGACTGAGATGGTCTGCAACTAAGTTTTCACTTCCCTTCTTATCTTTGATCTCCAAGTCAAATTCCTGTAAAAGGAGTATCCACCTGATAAGCCTTGGTTTTAGCATCTTTCTTTGTGAGCAAGTACCTCAAAGCTGCATGATCAGAATAAACGGTTACTTTAGTACCAATCAAATAAGATCGAAACTTTTCTAAAGCAAAAATAACCGCTAGCAGCTCTTTCTCAGTGGTAGAATAATTAAGTTGAGCATCATTTAAAGTCCGAGATGCATAGTAAATGGCATGTGGAATTTTGCCAATTCGTTGACCCAAAACGGCACCCACAGCGTAGTCACTTGCATCGCATTCGGAGATTGGATTACTGGGAGCCGAAGCAAGAGTTCCTTTAGTTTCTCAAATGCCTCTTTGGCATTTCTATCAACATTCAAAGGGCCACATCATTCTGCAATAATCTGCATAGAGGAAATGCTATCTTCGAGAAATCTTTGATGAATCGGCGATAGAAACCTGCATGACCAAGAAACGAACGAATATCCCGCACACTTGTGGGAAGGGGTAAGGAACAGATAAGATCTATCTTGGATTTATCAACTTCTATACCCTTAGCAGAAATAACATGTCCCAAAACTATTCCCTGATCTACCATAAAATGACATTTTTTCCAATTTAGAACAAGGTTAGTTTCCCTACATCTTTGAAGTATAAGTGTAAGGTTATCAAGGCATTTATCAAAAGAATCACCCAAAACACTAAAGTCATCCATAAATACCTCAATGATGTTCTCAACATAATCAGAGAAAATACTTACCATACACCTTTGGAAAGTGGTAGGGGCATTGCAAAGACCGAACGGCATGCGTCGATACACAAATGTACCAAATGGGCATGTAAATGTAGTTTTCTCTTGATCTTCAGGGGCAATGACAATCTGATTATATCCTAAATAGCCATCAAGAAAACAATAATGAGAAGACCTGCTAATCTCTCCAACATTTGATGAATGAATGGCAAAGGAAAGTGATCCTTGCGAGTTCAGGAATTGAGCTTTCGATAATCAATACAAACTCGCCACCCGATTTGGATACGAGTGGGAACTAGCTCATTATTGTCATTTTTAACCACCGTAACACCAGATTTCTTCAGAACAACTTGGACTGGACTCACCCACTTGCTGTCCAAAATTGGATAAATCACACCCACAATCTAACAATTCAGGATTTCTTTCTTGACAACTTCCATCATTGGAGGATTCAACTCCGCTCTGCTTCTCGAGTGGGCTGGAATCCTTCTTATAATAGATACGGTGCATGATATGGCTGGGATAATACCTTTGATGTCAGCAATTGTCCACCCAATGGCTGTTTTGTGATCTCGAAGCACTCGAATGAGTTTCTCTTATTGTAATGGTGTAAGGCCCTTGGCTATTATGACTGGCAAAGTATCCTTCTCACCCAAGAATACATACTTCAAATGTTCTGGAAGAGGCTTAAGCTCCAAGGTAGGGGCTTTCATCACAGAAGGAAGAATTTTCTCATTAGATAAAGGCAATTTAATGTACGAAACATCATACCTATTTGTGGTGATAGCTATAGTCTCATCCAAGCTTGCCACAGCTTCCTCCACTTCTTTAGACACTTGTATCAACTTTCTCGATTCTCTGGAATTTTCTGCCCCTATGTGCTCACTAATGGCTACTTCCAATGCATCCTTGCGAGTTAACTCAAAAAGTTATTGTGCCAAAGAATCGATAACATCCACTGCAAAAACAGAATGCAAGTCACTAGGGTACCTCATTGCCTCAAAAATATTGAAACGAATCAACTCGCCATCAAATTCCATGGTAAGAGTGCCATCATGAACATCAATCTTAGTTCGGGCAGTTTTCAAAAAATGGTCTCCCCAAAAGAATCGGTGTTGGATTGGGAGATGTCTCATCCTCCATTTCAAGAACATAAAAGTCTGCCGGAAATACCAACTGATTCACCTGCACAAGCCCATCTTCCACAACTCCTTGGGATATGCATTAGAACGATCAGCAAGTTGAATTACAATACCAGTTTCCGCAAGGGGTCCAAGATTCAAGGAAGAATAAATAGAATAGGGCATGACATTAATTGATGCTCCTAAATCTAACATAGCTCTTTCAACATTGGTATTGCCAATGGTGCATGGAATGGTGAACGTACCTGGATCTTTGCATTTCGGATGAATTTTTCTTTGAAATACAGCTGAAACATTTTCCCCCACACTTACCTTCTCATTTCCTTTCAACTTTCTCTTGTTGGTGCATAACTCCTTTAGAAATTTTGCATAACGAGGTACTTGCTTGATAGCATCCAGAAGTGGTATATTCACCTCGATCTTGCGAAAAGTTTCTAGGATTTCTTGTTCTTGTTCCTCCTTCTTTGATTTTGCAAATCTGCTAGGAAAAGGTGTAGGAGTAACATATGAAGGAATATGGGTTTTTGGATTTACCTTAGAAGATGATGTTTTATTAATGGTGGAAGTGGTGTCATCCCCTTTATCAGTTTGTGATTTCTTTGGTGGAATCTCTAATTGTTTCCCACTTCTCAAAGTTACAGCACTAGC